>JARKHS020004677.1:0-50652 GCA_030143305.2 Amblyomma americanum
AATGCCTCCCTAAAAAGTCCGATGACGTATAAGTCGCGTAACACACACAGGAAAGGAGCAAACAAGGTCGTTGCTTAATAACCCACTTTGAGTGCTAGCTTTACAGGAAGAGGAGGAGGAAATGGTGACTGAAGAAAAAAAAGAAGTGCGGGAAAAACTGTTCCAGTCTGCGCGGACACCTGAACGGTAAGAGGGGGGAAGCGAGAAAAAAGATAGAAAGAAGAAAAGTGGCCGTACATATACTTAGGCCTGTTTGTGTCGCACGTATTTCACGCTGGCAGTGCCTTGAGTGGTTGAGTTAAACCGACTTCTTCTGAAAACCGTGCGGTCGCAAGTATCCATACTCTTGCACTGCACGCACCCGTTGAGGCCCGATACTACGTGAAAAGATATTGAATACACAACCTGCAGCGCCACTGCGGTCTGTGGAGAGTAGTTTTATGTAATCTTCTGTATTCCTCGTCTTTTGTAGCGGAGAAGTTTCTCATTCGTAATTTTTATCGAATACCCCAGGGCTGAGTGGGACGTAATCAAGACGGCGACATCAAGTTGAACCAAGCGCGATTGAAAAACAGAGGTCTGCAAAGGGAGCTTGATATTTGGGACGGCGCTTTCTTTCAGTGCTTTGGGTGCCCGTACAGTCGCCGTCCAACGCCAGACGAAGTGCCAGACGAAAACGAAGTGCAGATTCGCAAGAGTGGCGCCTATAAGCAGGGATACGAACTGAATAAACACGGGACAGCAGAAAATGAAGAAAATGCGAACTAATTTAAAAGAAACTAAGACCCTCTGGAAACGGAGTTTGAATACTAACAAGGGTTCTTTGTGTTGTTTGCAGGAATCAGAATTTTAGGTTGCCACTTGGAGAGGCTTATTCAATTAGTATTTGTTCATCGAGGTCGAGGAGAGACACAAGGAATGAATGGCGGGGAGGTTGACTAGACATAATGTCCAGCTGAATGATTTGTTCTGCGTGAGTTCTTTAAACAAGTTGCCCGAAGTTTGGCGAAATCAGGAGAGTAAGTGCGAGAACTCTTGCATGCACTACAAACTTAAACTAAGCGAGATCAATATTATTTCTCAGGGATGCTTGTCAATGCAGTTTTTCATAAAGCTTAATGTCAACGTGCGCAAAGAAAAACAGTAATGCGCTTCGAAGTTTGCGAAGCTGAGGCATAGCAAAGGGAAAGAAAAGTTCTGATTCTGAATACGGCGCAGAGGAGAACATGGCCAAATAAGGTGCATAAGAATGAGGGGCCTCTCTTTTCATTTAAATCCTTTACCTCCGTTCTCTTGTTCTCTTGTGCGCGGTCTTCAGAATCCTTTACAGCAAGAAATATTTCTCGTTCGAACCAAAGTATTTTTTTAGCGTGCTTCTCCGCTTTGCTGAGAACTTAATTTTTTCATGATCAAAAAGTGCATTTATTGCTGCATATTCATTAAACAGTCGTCTGGAATTGCAAAAGCTATCTCGCTAGCCCGATGCTTCTCTTCTGAAGCGTGAAATTAAGCTAGTCAGGCAAGGAGTGCGCAAAATAGCGGATGTCGGCCCCGACCGGGTCAGTCGCGCTCCGTCGAAAACGAATTGCAATAACGGTCATTCCAATTTTATTTTGCCTCGTGTGAAAAGGTTCAGAATGTCTAAATTAATCAGCGACCCTCGAATAAGTTGGGCCACATTTCCCGGGTAGAGGTGTTGCGCATGACAACACGCTATTTGTTATTGCGGTTAAAACACGCAGAGAAAACGACGGATCAGGCGGCGTAAAGGGTCGGTGCTAATGTTTCTTGTTTGCTTCATCTCGATGCGAGGATCGAGGTGCGGGGTTCGATCCCTAGTGCCGCCGGGTACCCACCGGTGATAGAATGGGTACAAGTTTTCCCCTGGTCTGGTGCTAGGATTCTTTAAGGGGAAATTCTTGGAAAATGGGTCTTTGACCCCACCTTGTGCAATGAAAAACTATCTTGCGCAATGGTACTCTTTGGCCCCATATGCTCTTGCGCCATAAAAATTCACTTTAATCATCATCATCACGTCGATGCAAGGACCTCTGACTACAGTCGATGGCACTCCACATCAGGAAGGTGCGTGCTAGTAAAGTTTAAGCGAAACAAAAACTTCAGCGAGAGACGATGAGTATAAGTTTTTTTTGTCCTTAAGTTTTTTTTCACAGTTTTTTGTTTAACAGCGCTCTCTGCGACTAGTTTTAGCCTTTATTGTTACACTCTCGCTTGTATTTCACCTCTCTTCTTATCTTGAAGATTTTTTTCATTTATTCCGCAATATTTTTAACCTATACTTGGCTCGGAGTACTACACAAAGACACTGCTTTCTCTCCTTACAAGCCTGCCTATGCATCGATGCTGTCATTGAAAACGGCGCTGAAACCTCGAGTTTATCACGAAAATGCATTGGGTACTGTTCACTGCTGCTGTTCATGTTTTGGTTTTATAAGCAAATAGGCGCATAAATGTTTTTATTAAATAATATCCGTCGACATCACTTTAGACTTGCGCCAGTCCTGCTCTGAAGGTGAACATATTAATCTCGCTGGCTGTTGTGATCATAAGCCGTCGTCCTTCGACGTTCTGGCGAACATTTTCAAATTCGTTTATTATTGAACTCACATGATATCCAAAAACAAAATACTTTCTTTGCAGTTTGCATTTGCCTCTCTCTCTCTCTTGAGCACGTCTAAATTCAAAATAGCGATTTCTCACTTCATATTCCCCACCAAAATTGTGACAGTGACAGTTGACGTTTATGAGTCCTTCCCCGGATAACATATTTTACTAATTCATTCGCTCACGTTTCCTATAACTGTTTGAAATTACAGGACCCAGCAGTAACCGAACCGAGCAAGTCAATCCAGAGCTATGGAGGCCAAAGTTCCACGAAATGCTATCAGAACCGGAAGCGTACGCGGTAGTACAACCGCAGTTCAGCTGTCTAGGCCTTCAAGCGATGTTCAGGAGCCAATAGCTTGGACTCCAAAAAGTCATGCACTGCGCTCTAAACGCTTAGATCCCGACTGCAGTACGCCGGGCGACATTTTCCACAACTCCTGTTTTTTGTGTTTTTCGTCTTCCCAATCTGCGCACGAACGCGACATTTCCCGATTTTTCTGTGGTACCCACGTAAGGCCAACTCCCATACTCTCATCCCCGCATCCCTGCTCCGTCCCTTCAGCCGTTGCCCTCACCGCGAGTGGTTTCAGAAGGGCTAAGCTAAGCAGTTTCGTGAATGGAAGATTGGGAAGAATTTTCTTCTCTTTCGCTAACGGCAGAGAACACTTATCGATTTTAGGGGCTGAGAGCTCTAGTAAGACGACTGCTCGCATTTCAGCGTTTGTGTAGATATAAGGGCTTGGCTGCGGCTCTACAGTTTGCAGACAGAGAAAGTACTTGAGGGCTTTTTCAAGTACTTGAATGGTCCGACAGGGTTAAAGGAAGTTGTGCGGAGCTAGTTGTTTGCCATTCACGGCGCCAAAAGCATGCCGTGTAACTTTTCAAGAACGAAATTAAAGAACTGTAGTCATTCCCTATGGTTTGCTTTTAACACAGAAATAATAGACGAATGTTCTCTTCCCCAACTCGATTCGCGTTGTTGCGTGTTCTCAGGCTCTAGGGCATCGTTCTGGATTCCTGTACGTGCTTACACCATGGCTGCGTTACTATATATACTGTGCTGACTGATGCTGCAAGGCTACAAAAATATAGGCGTTTGCTTTAAAGCGATTGTCTCGCTTATGAGACCTAGGTTTTGCGCGCTGCGCTTTATGGCCCATCCGTGCGTGGAATCGCGTACATCGTTACTCGGCCACCAAAGAGGAATTGAGACCGAATCGGTCAAATTCAAGGACGCTTAACAGGTTGCCGCTAAGCTCCGCTCTACGGGCATTGGGAAAAACCCGCACCAAAGCGCCCGGCGAAGACCAAGTCCCGCTTACTCATACCGAAAAAATTAAAGATTAAAGGCAAATCGTAACGTCGCGGTATGATCAACGTGAAAGCAAGCAACCTTTGCAGTTGTTCATATTCCCGCCTTCCGCTGCAGCTAACTTTGATGCATTGGCTTATATGTGGAAAGACTTTAGCTGCGTTCGCTGGTAAACCAGGTGCATACAAACTTTTTAAGACGCTTCCTTCTGAGATCAGACAACGCGGAGTATCCGTGACCTACGCACAGTGAATGTGGCGGAACAGTGGTGAGTCAGTTGCTCTTCTGGGGAGAGGCGTTGAAACTTCTGGCAGCTATGGCAGGAGCAGCTCAGTCCGAATGATTAAAAGACCTTTCAAAAGTGCTGCGATATGTTTAATTTGGCATAATAATGAAGCTTTATTTATTGAAATTTCTGCGTGTAAGCTCAGAAGTAGAAGATTGGACAAGCGACACCGTAGCTCAGTTTACCGCACTCGACACGCGGAGGTTGTGTGTACCGCTCCCACCGGCGGACTGTGTTATTTTTTCTTGTACTTTCCATTCAATCATTTTTGAGGCAAAAAGTGGTTGAACCACTAAGTTCCCACTCACGTACACCACGAATGTGCAAAAATACAGAAACATTCCCTCATGCTTTCCTCGCTTCCAGTTAGAGTCGGCTTTCTTCCTGCATGTGCCAACATAGCTTTCTACTAACTTGCTTACTTGCCCACTCACGTACTGTCCCGTCAACTTCCTCTTTTAACTAACTAAGTAACTAGCTTAATTTTTTAATAAGCTTGGTCACACTTGCTTTTTACTTACAGTTCTATATACTTGCTCACATGATCCTCTACTTAAGCTGATCTACCAGCTCATCGATCGCGTGTTTATGATAAGACCAGTGAGCAAATCTGCGTCGTACAGCTTCAGTCCTCAACACTCGTGGTTATCATCAACCCCATCGAATCTATGCAGGGGCGATGTGATTGAAAAAACAAAACGACTCTCTTCAGCTGCTGTAGCCGCGCTTGCGCTGGTGTTTACAATCATTATGGGGAGCAGTGTACGAGAATACGGCGAGGGCTTATCGTACTTATTTAGAGCAGCTAAATTACGGATTATGTTATATTACTATAATTATATAAGTTATTAGTTACATCTTCTTCCCGCATCAGTTTCTTGTGGTGTGTGTGTGTGTGTGTGGGGGGGGGGGGGGTAGAATGATCTCACTGCACTGTTGGTTGGGTTTGGTTTAGGGGGTTTAAGGTCCCAAAGCGACACAGGCTATGAGGGACGCCATAGTGAAGGGCTCCGGAAATTTCGACCACCTAGGGTTCTTTAACGTGCATCTACATCGCGCAGTACACGGGCCTCTAGAATTTCGCCTCCATCTAAATTCGACCACCGAGGCCGGGATCGAACCCGCGTCTTTCGGGTCAGCAGCCGAACGCCGTAACCACTGAGCCACCGCGGTGGCACTCACTGCACTGCACTCTTGTGGGGTCGGCTGCGGGGGCCGCTGAGTCTTCTGTCGATGCCTGGTTATTGAGACCTCAGGCTACGGCATACGCACGCTGACAACAGCTAAGAGACTAGCGGCCTAGTGTTCAGATGATTAGCTTCAGGAAATTGGCGTTTTGGTGTTGCTACGATACTGTGTTCGTTTGTTAATATGCTATCATTTGCCTGACTTCGACATGCCTCTTGGGAGACAGAGACGTGGATTTTGTGTTCCGTGCTGCTGGAGAGGAATGATACGGGTTAAAAAAATTATCTTGGTTCCAGCAAGTTTGCCAAAAACTACAGTTTTATTCAACAGCGTTTGTGCGCCAGTCGCACTTGCGCCATCAAAAAGTTCCTTCTGGTGACTCACAAAAAATGGTATGCGGTGCCCGAGCACCGTATTTTCACAAATAAAAGCAGTATAAATCCTCGTCTAAGCGAAAATTCTGTATCTAAAACGTTGCCAAAGAAAACAACGTCAAGTGGCATGTATCCGACTGTCCGCAGGAACAGATAGATCTCTAATAAATACCTCGCCGTTTCTGCTACTGTTATGAAACTCTAAGTCTTACGTGGAGATCAGAGCAGATGGCCTCAACTAAGTACGTGGATCGCATCTCGGCGCTGAAAAGGGATAAGTCATGGCCGAGGATCCCGGCTTACTGTTTGCTTCTTACAGCTTATCTTCGAGAAAAGCGGAAACGAGCTTACAGAAGAAAAGCTTATCTCAGGCTGCCGAGACCACGATGGGAGACGATTATGACGTCTTTGCTATATATCTTCACGCTCCTTCAACGTTTCTGCAGAGTCTAAGCGAAACAAAGCGATTGGCTTAGGTGGTGGAGCAAGGAAAACATCTTCCACAAGACCTGGCTTATATGTAGAAGTGATGGTCCTTAGTGCAATGCTGCCGCATCCAACAGGATATCATTCAAAGAAAAGCCGACGAAGCGCCTAGACGTTGCGCAAAACTCGTTACAGAAGCTGCGCACGGGTTGAGGACGTGTGGGCTCGAGTTGCACCGGGAAGACCTCGCTAGGCGAGAGAGCAACAAGATATCAAATACAAGATGACGGAAAACTGGGCAGTTTGGATTGGGTTCATGGCGGAAACTCAGCGCGAAGAAAGAAGAGACATGTCGACGAAAAATCTCCTCCCAATCTTCTACATACCTTATCCCCCCATTTTCCCCTCTCCACCTTTATTCTTTATCTTCAAAGTGCCTCCTAGCTTACAAGTTGTTGTTTTTTTGCGCTGGAGAAAACTTAGTAAAACCAGCAAACAGTAATACCAATCAATCAATATTCTAAATACTGTTTCGGCCCAAATAAACCCGCCCACAACACAAAATGTGGCAGTGTTAATATTCTATTTGCACAAGTTGCTCTTTGAGCTCCTAACTTCGGGCTCCAAGCTCCTCTATAGGGCGATATCATTGCTTCTTGTTCCTACGGGCTACATGGGTCTCGCGCGGCCTAATTACATGCGGCACACGCGTGCAAGCATCGTTTTTCCGACACGACAGCTGTGGAAAAATGTCCCTTTCTTACCTATGCAGCACGCCGCTCACGGCCTCCATACAAGTCCCTCGTATTTGCAAACAACGAATCCGCACGAAAAAACATTAACAGTAAGCAAAGCGCTCCGCACGAACCGACTGCCGGCTACAACAAACGCGCGTTCAGACACTGCGTTACGTGTGGCAGGTGTAGAAGAACGCAGTTACCGCACAAACATATTCAGCCCGGGGCTTCAAAGAAATGGTGTTCTCTCTACACGGCTGTGAGTATTGCGCTTATAAGGTGCACAATAGACGCCGCGGGAAACGTACAGGCGGCCTGTCTCGTTGGACAAGGGCAACATGTGTAAGTATACCTGGAAATGTCCGGCTCGGGTAACAGATGTCACGGCTGTGGTGTAGTGCCAATCATACGATTTCTCCTTTTTCCTTCTTACTTTTTTCTTGTCGGGTCCCTTTTCTTCTACGGTTGAGTCACTCTCACGCGAGGAAGTATACAAGCCGACAAGGTTCATGAACGCATGGTACGATTTCTGCATGTTGTCGCTCTCTCTGGAATCCAGCAAGTAAGAATACATCAGCTACCCGTAGGCACATATATTTTCTACAGTGAGGAGGTCCACCAGTTATGGTTTCCCGTATTGCCAGTCTCGTTCTTTTTGTTTCAGAATTTCAAACACTTCTTTTGATCGTTCAAACTAGAAATGAGAAGTGTCTTGCCAGCAGCGAATTCCAGCCAGTTAACATGCAATGGCAAGTTGAGATGCGGTATGAAGAGAAAAAAATTTGCTGAGCATAAAAAAAGCATAACAGTTACATATTTTCAACTGCGTGATCCTTTCTTTCTTACAACAGACGGCTAAAAAGCATGAACGCTCTTTTAGATGGTGAATTTACTTGACAAGTGAAAAGGTTTCTCGTCTGTCGAAGTTTTAACGCCACAGCGCTAGAGCTGACATTCGCGGGAAAAACCGTGCACGTTGTAACACAAATTGAGGACTGGTGGGCAGATTTCCAGGTGTCACACCACAGTTAACCAATCAGAACGAGGTATGACGTCGGACACGGAGAGTCGAGCAGTCAGCGTGGTGCCAGCTGCACACCAGTCACACGAGTGAAAAGTTTCCACTGTTCTGTGGTTGGTACATCGAGTCATGTAACAGAATGCTGTTAGGGTATAGGAGCGGCAGAGGAGAGTCTCTCAAAAAGAAACACTGCAAGATGGTTACGTGGGTACCGCAATCGTGCTTGTGGAGTAGCGAAGAGGGGCTAAGGACTTTCTACGCTATCACGTTCGGCTTCCTAAGGATTAGTTAGGAGCTTGCAATTTTTGTATGATGCCTTGCACTTTATACCCATCAGTTGCTCTTGACATTTCGTCGCTTGACATTAGACGCGACTACCAGTTCTTAAACGCCAGCGGATACCTGACATCTTGAAGAGTGAATTTTCTAATAGGGCTGACCTCGCACTCTTTTTTTTTTACGGCTTTATGCTGGCATTTCTATGTAGCCAAGGCCCTCTTTTCATGGCCTTGGCTGCATTTCGCAGCTTACAAAACATAAAAATAACAAACGCAGTCCATGCGCGGAAATCAGTTCCATATTTGGCAGTGATGGCCCATATACAGCCTTTTGGGAGCCATCGGCATGCGCAGGCGTTATATTACTGCCGGGGGGTGCATTGACTTTCTTCTTTCAATGGCCACAACGAGAGCACTTCTGTTTTTTTTTTCCATGACTCAAGCTCAGGTTTAGGTAACGGTGCACTGTGGTGAGCAGTTCGCGACTGAAGAGATAGCAGTGAAGCGAAGCAGTGCAGCCATCATTATTTTGCCTTTATCAATTCACCTGCTGCTGCGACAACCAAACACTTTCGAGGTGAAACGTAGCTCTGCGGGAACTCGAAGATACAAGGAATGAAACGGAGTTGTCACTGCATAGTACTCAAACAGCTCGAGCTAGTGAGCTGCTTCTGTATGCAGACGATTAGCGTTAAAGTGTGTACAGAGCCACTTGTTTAACACAGCACGGAAGAGAAATTCCTTTATATTGGCTTGATGCAACTATAAGAAAGAAACCGGAAACTGCATTGAGTACGTTGCTTCTCTTTAACCACGCGATAACCACTTGTGTTCGCGGGCTTTTTGACCCCGCGTTACCATGCGCTCAGATATGCAAACTTCATACAGTCGTTCCTAGTTAAGAGCTGCAGCGCTTGAAACTTTCACTTTCGCAAAGCTGCGTGCCGTCTAACCCTTGCAGCCTCGTCCGGTCGCAGTTGCGTTGACCCTCACGCAAACACTTCCAAGAACATTTCATTATTGCGTTGGGAAAAGCGGCTTAACTCTCAACTCCAGGCTAGTCATTCCTACGCCACGCACGACCGTCGCATCCATCTCTCTTCGTGCAACGCACGTCCAGATTGGAGGTTATTTCCCTCTCTCCTATACCTCATACACCGGTACGGGCCCTTTTGAGGGATTAACTCTTGGTTTTTTAAGTTTTAGCCGGAAGCTCCCACTAGGGACTTTTCTCGAGCAAGCGCTCCCCTGACCGCCACAGAGGAACTTAAGACGAGTTTAGCATTCGTTAATATCGTGAGTCACCCTGCAGTTTTGTCAAGCTCGAATGTCGGCCAAGAGAGAGCGCCACCATCCATCTTTAGGGGCGCACAGAGTGACGCCGAGGGAACAAAGTAGGAAAGCAAAGAAGAAGGCCGGCAGGTTCAGTGAGAACTTCCTTGTTTTTCTCATCTCTTGTGCAGTCGTTTCTTTGCGGACATGTAAGCACTTTTGAACAGACAATCGATAAGAGGAATGATCTGTTTGAGGTGGAGTAATTTGTCACCACGAGAACGTTTTAAGTACACTTGCAGGACGGAGGCAACCTGCTGCTTCGGTGGGCGCTTTGCGGTACCATGAACACTTTACATACGCGTTTACTTTACGTTGACATCAACACATAAGCATGAGACCTCATTATTTATCTTCAACGCTAAATAACACCGGCGAGATTGATGACGTTTTCACACACTATTCGAAGGCACCCGACAGAGCCACTAAAGAAACTGTTAGCAGAATACTCGTCTCAACATAAAATTCTTTATTGCGCATCATATTAATTACATTTCAGGCTTCCTTTCGTCGTCTTTGACAGTGAAAGCTCATCAGCACTTACCAGCAGTTTAGGTGGTGCGATGGGGGAGGCTCAGAGTTTGGGGCATCTTTATTCAAAACTGCCATTAATGACATCGTTTAAATATGTAGTGGCGCTTCTGTAAAGACACGCGTATATGCCGGCGACAGTGTTCTTTAACTTAACATTGCTGCCGTTCGCGTTAACAGGTTCTGGAGGACGTCTTCTGGTCATTTTCTGACCCGACTAACGCATAACAAATGACCAGCTTCGCATATGCATCGTTAGTACGGTCATCTCACTCCATTAAGGACACCCACAGATTACAGTCTCTTAAAAAAAGTCTGCCAGAATCTTCTGGCCGAGTGAAACTTGGTCAAGTGACGAACCACGTGATCTGCCATCGCGCCGCACCGCAGCCAGCTGCTCCGCACTACGTGACCAACCACGTGACAGCGTGGCGGCGCCGCCACGCTCCAGGTTCGAAATGCTACCGTAATGTAGCTATCGCTACAAAAATAACTGAACACATAAAGAAACAGTAAATAAGAAACATCCACATATTTTAGAGGTGTGGGTTTCTTCGCCACTGCCAGGTGGCATCCCAGCGCCCGCCTGAAATCCCCGTCAGTACATTTTTATTTATTTATTTATTTATTTATTTATTTATTTATTTATTTATCACAGTACCCACAGCGCCAGTTTGGCATTACAGTGGGGGGGGGGGGGGGGGGGAGAAGTACATATATCATTGACAAACAGCAGTTTATATAGAATACAGATAGAATACAGTTTATATAGAAGATACAGATCAGGGCAAATCGCCGTCATTTAAGCTACCACATTCCGAGCACATTCTAGTTCAGCCAAGATGTTTCGTAAAATAATAATGATAATGAATTTTATGGCGCAAGGACATCTGTGGCCAAAGAGTGCCATGGCACAAGGTATTTTTCTTACACTCATGGTGGGGTCAAAGACCCATTTTCCAAGCATTTCACTCTAAAGAAGCCAAGCATCAGGCAGGGAAAGCTTGTACCCATTGTATCACCGGTGGGTACCCGGTGGCACTGGGGATCGAGCCCCGCGCCTCCCGCATGCGAGGCGTGTGCTCAAACGACTAGGTCACCGCTGCGGTGTTTCGTAATTTTTTTTATTTCGTAAATTAGGAAAAGAAGAAAGATCATCAGGAAAATTTTAAAAATTGGCGGTGGTATAGCTCTGGTTTGTAAATGAAAGTTTAAATAGTTTCAGCACATCTCATATTAACATCCTGTGCCTATGTGCACAAGCTGGCATCTAGGATGACTAAACTAAATGGCGGAGCTAAATACGAGACGAATATTTTCGTGAGGAATTACAATGTCCAATACTTTCATCATTGCACAAATCTCACCTCATGTCGATGGTGATCTAAGAACAGCGCGTTGCAAGGAACGCCTAGCGTAGCTAGAATGTCTTCTGATATGTCGTCCGTGCATTAAGTTCTGACGTGAGACGAAACCCAGAGGTGTAGTATTAAGAGCAGTTTAACCATGCCTCGCTTACTGTACTTTTAGGAACAACAATATTTTTCTATTTTACCGTTCTTGTTCACAGCGCTGCCGTCTCCCACGGTAAGAGAAGTGCAATGGGAGGGACGCATGCAACCTTCCTGCTCCTAATGCGTTCTGGTACAGTTTGATGGCGCAACTGCGTGCGTGCGATCTCTCTCGAATATCGTATTAACAAAACAAAACCACCTCACAGTTTTAAACACGCAGTCTTCTCTTATCGAAAGTACTTCAGCCAAATAAACAGTGATCCCAGTGCGTTTTCCTTCCAGGCACGCCTCCACGTTAAAGTGTTCCTTGTTTTTAGTTTTTCAGAATTAAAACACTTGAGCTTAGAGGCATCTGGAAAGAATCATTCTGAGAGTTCTCGTTTCGCGTGAACACTCTCGCCGAAAAAAAAATGGCGCGTCCAAAATTGTGGGATGATGTCTATGTTCACGCTAATACGATATTTGAGGAAGATGCCATGTAAGCAAAAAAAAAATCTGTCATCTCATTTCCAGGAGAACGCTGGAATCAGGCAGCTTGCTTGCACGAACACAAAAACTAAAAAAAAAGCGTATTATGCGGAAAACATATCGGTGAGGTTTGGTTTTCCTCCGGGCAATAGCAGCGAACAGACGGGAGAGATGAGTCTGTAGAAGCGAACTTAACGACGAATGCGCCTTCTACAGCGATAAACAAATGCACGCTCACTTGGTGGTCTTCTTCAGCAACGAACAAGGGCAAAAGAGCTCCAAAACAAACTTGAATTCTTAGTGGAGCATTACCGCGCCGGCGGTAGTGTCGGTGCTGCCTTCGGTCCAGGATTAGTCTCCAGGTTGGTATGGTTGACTGAGTGTTTATGAATGTTATTAGTAACAAAAACATGTAGAAGCAACCAAAATATTGTTTTCGCTGAAGATCTAATCGGGGTCAGCAAAACTTTCTTGTGTATTCAATTAACGAAGGAATATATCAACTATGTACTACGGCTTTTTTTAAGACTCTTTGGTCAGTCTCTTTGGTCGGGGCGTAACTTGTTTCCAGAAACTATGTTTACCCTGAAGTACAGAAGGCTCTAAAAAAAGCTCCCAGGCTTTCTTCTGTCTTGAAGTGAGAGAGAGAGAGAGAGAGAAAAAACTTTATATGTCCACCGATATAGGAGCCACTCCTGCATTCCCAACTCAGGTACGCAAACCCGGGAGAGAGTAGGGAGTGAAGAAGTGACTGCGAAAAGTTTCCGATTCTTCGGCCGAAAAACAGCTCCTATAACACAGCCAACATAAACATAGCCCATCAACGCGTAATAACGCGTGGCCTAAGTGGTCGTTTAGCCTTAGGCTAAATAGGCTAAATAGGCCAAGTAGGCCACATAGTTTGCGTAGGTTGCGTAAGGTTGCGTAAGTTCCAGTATTGAGAGTACTCACGCTTTCCCCGGCCGTCCGAGAGAATGTTCTCGGAGCTAGCAGGCAAGCATGGAAAGTACTGAATTCCCACAAAGGATGGCTCCGAAACGGACGTAATTTAGGCCGGAGAGATCACCGTATGCAGCCATCACAGTATAATGTCTAACAACGCGTCCTATTCGATTAACCCCAGTGCAGTGCTCAATTTAGCCCCTACGCAGTGCATCACGGACAAGTAGCGGCACAAGAATGTGTTTGGGAATTTGGTTCTTTCATCTCTTATCGCTCTACGTGTGTAGCACACTATAGCAGTGCTGCTTTACGCTTGCCAAATTGGCCAAAGAACGCGGCTGGTCACCTCTTTCCTTTACTCCAAGAAACTCTACCTCATGTTGCGCACTGTATGACGGTGTAACGTGTTTTTCACTCATGTCTCTTCGGTTTAATAAACAGTTGTTAGTAGCGCTTAGTCGTGTGGCATGTGTCTGTTATTGTGCAAAGTTAGCACTTTAGAAAACCGTAGGGATGAAATACCAACTAGCTCTGCTAGTAGGTCTTCAGCCTGAGTAAAACATCCAAAACAAAAACGTTTCGCCGGGTCACTTTCTTTTTGCGGATTCTCAACAGGCGCTGTGCCGTATAAGTAAACCTTCAAAATGTCGAGGCGTGTGACAGCGGTACTTCAGCACCGGTTTCCGGCCGTGTAGTAAAGCCTTGACAGGCTAGAATAAATAGGAGACATAAATCGAGAACAACAATAACAGCAACAAGGTCGACAAAATATAAAAACTCTAGCGAGCACAGCTTTAGACGCAGGAAAAGGCAGTTAGTTAAGGCGGTGTTATGTATGCAATTATTCTAGCCTAGCTGCGCTCAAATCCATACGCAAAAATCAAAAGTGGATGCATAAAAGGATTCTCTCGTGGTAACCGGGATACTTTTTGGGGTGTCCGCTAAATTTTAGCGTTCACTAAGGCCACCGTGCGGCGTACGTGTATCGTTTATTATTTCTTTGCGTTCCTGTCAGTTCACAGACCCTGTAATCAGTCTCGGTCGGTTTGCTTATTTAAGCAGCAAAGGTTCATAATATCGCACACAAACTTCTGCGCGCGTCCCGACTACTAAGAGGGCGTCGCTGTTCTGAGACCGTTCACGTTTGAATAGAAACAAGAGTTGCAACGCTACGCTGTTATGCAAAGTAGTTTGCAGCGTCGCTCATCTTAAATGTCTCGGCGCAGCGCCTCAACTCTGCACTTTAGCTTCCTTCCGTCGTTTTGAGTGCCGGGGTATGACATTGTTGTGCCCTAACTTTTGAATATGTTAAACTAAGTTAATACTCAAATTGCGTGGGAATCCCTAACTGTAACAGCAATTTAGTTCTTGGAAGCAATTTTCCGATGTCCGACCAGAGGACGTCGAGGTTACTGTCGCATGCTCGAACAAAGAGTGATCATGGTTTTACTTTTAAGATGAATCAGTTATCGCAGGAAAGAAAAAAAACTTTAAAGACATTTCAGACAATTTTATTCGAAAATATGTTAATAATAAAGTGAAAAGGATTCTTTTTAATCAAAGTAAGTAAATCCTTGGGCATCTAACCTATGGTGCCGTAATGAGAAACCTAAAGCTGGTTCCCTTTCCATATATAGCCGTCCCGTTCACGGCTAACTTCATATACTGGCGCGACCAGATTATGTGATGGTTACAGTGTCATGTGTAGTCTAAGGACGAATTCCCAAACGTATTAAGGAATATGAGGCACTGTTAGACAAGACACGAAGGATGAAAAGGGACGACGACAGAAAAGGGTGTTCTAACCGTAGTGCTATTAACAGATGACGTGAAAGGCATTCAGGCGCGTACTCGGGAATAATTATTTCCCGTTTACTGAATCCACTATGAAAACCGCTTTATCGCAGATGTTTTGAAAACTTCCACAGAAGATAGATAAGAATGGTGCTTTACATTTCAGACCTCAAAGAAAGGAGCGCTTGAGTTTATCTAAGCGTGATTGATGATGATGGGAGAGATTACCTCTTGGCAGTGTGTCCCCGGATCCCTTTAAGCCCATTATTAATTACATTTTTCAGCACTAAAAAGTGGCAAAGGATGGCTTGGCCTTCTCTTGTCCACTATGGCCGTTGTTGGAGAGATCTTGCGACCATACTATAAGAGATAGTGCGGCCACTTCAAGGGCACTGTGCGTGGGTGGCGCCATCTATGGAAGCTTCTTGCAACAAGACGTGCCTAGCAAGTTCGCTGCAATTATGAAAACTGTTCTTCCTGGACTTACCGGAGCGAAAAGTAGAAAGTTTGGTTAGAAATGTGCCTGAAATAACGAATATTATCAATATACTGTGCTTTAGGAACAAACTCATGATTGCGAGCGCAGGCTATATGGCGCTCCACAGGACGAGAGGGCGTGTTTCGGCACTGTAGCTTCCGCTTCGTTGCCAGAAAAGGTCACGAAGTTAAATGCTCGACGTGTCGACCACAGGAACTGCATTGCAAAAAAGAATGCACTAGCTTTGTTCAGCTTTGCAAAAACTGCGGTTGCGTGCGCCAGTTTCTCCGCACAAAGGTATTCAGCAAAAATCCGAATATTTGGAGGCACCTGTTACAGGCTTCTCACGTGTGCGCAGATACTACCGCAGCCTCAGGATGACCCCAGAGGCATTTAATGTTAAAACTCTTTTAATGCAAAATCATCACTAGCCCATTACGAGAAAAGCCATCGGTGTGTGTGTGTGGGGGGGGGGGGTCAGTGCAGCCAGGGACAATAATGCTTTCGCATTTTCACACGTAAGGAGTCTTAAGTGTCTCTGCCGAATTCATAAGAATTTTTACCTTCAATACATCACCCTCTTATTATTAAAAGATGGTAATTTATGAATGCAAGCCAACTTCAATTGTCCATCACTATAAATTCGAATCCTGAGTTCCCTGTGATTCCCATAAAATGGCTCTACTGAAAAGATATCACTGCTTGCATAGCCGCTCCACTCGAGTGTCTTGAAGCGGAGGTTAGCATTCCGTCGAATTTCAATCAACTATTGAAAAATGGTGCCACTGGAGCTATGGAATTTGTCTTTTCGAACACGATAACCAGGACGCAAGTTATTGTTTTGCTGTGAAGTACCACAAAAAGCTTACTCTACTATCTAGCTCAAAGCTCCTGACATAAGCATCCCGGCACCTTCTTATTGATGTCCAGTGTGCTGGTTAATCTGGAAATCATTCAGCACAACTCAGGCAGCGTCTGAAATTGAACGGCTGCTTTGCACAATCGCTCTTGACTTCGATTGATTGGAGAACGACTAGCAATCTTGTCACTGACGATTAGAATCTCGCCATTGCGGGGTTTTTTTTCTGCTGTAGCTTCATTTCTAGTTGCAATAGCGCATAAAATACTGGCACAGAGTTTTGTATAACGACGCCACATTACCACAAAAAATCTGCCTCTTTGTGTCCAAAACGCACAACAGATGAAAAAGTACTGAGCAGCCATAAAACATCACGCTTTCAACAACAAAAGCTCTAAAAGTCTATGAGTGTGGCCAGTATATATTATCTGATGCTTGACATGGCAAGATGCGGTATGCAAAAAGCTTTTACCGCACAGTTAGAAATGCACGTAAGTATGATACTGCATGTAACCACTGTGAAGCAGTGATTTTTTTCGATGTAATGGGTTGAAAGCTTTGATTTGAGATAGACTAAACCACTGGCTTCCACATTTTTTTTCCCACAAGTTTTTTTTTTTTTGTAGCACGTTTGTCTGATCTGGATGGCAAACAAAAAGCGTGTGTTATTTCTAAGTGCACCTGCTCCTCCAAAAAAGAACAAGATCGAAAGAAAAGAAAATGGCTCCTCTACAAAACATCCAGGAAAGGACGGCGCTCTTATGACTCTTCTTTTATGGCTTTGTTTTTGTCTGTTTGAAGCGAAAATTCTATATTTTTGTTTTCCCGTGCTCATCTTCTTTCAAGATTTTTGTCGGATGAATGGGCAGGTGACAGAGGTATTAAAGTTGATGGATTCATCACAACGCACTCTTGACAGGCGAAAATCTCTCCGCACTGAAATGCCTCGATTACGCTGCATTTGTGCGGTCGACTTGCCTGCTTCGCTTTCACTAAAGCTTCTCTAAAGGTGAAAAAGAGAAAATTATTGTGAGCAGACGGGTACGTCTTCCAACGTCGTCATTTCAGCTCATATTTTCCCCTGCTAGCATTAAGCTCGTGTCTGGCGCAAATCACATCCCCAGAAAGTGGGCGACGTCAGCACTCTATTGTAATTTCATAGCAACGACAATTAAACATCACCAAGCTTCGTTTCATCTTTTTTTTTCGAATATCTCATTTTCTTTTCCGGCTTGTTTTTCTCCCTTCGCCTGTTCCTATTTGCCGGAGTTCAGCTTAAGTTGGTGCAAGATTTACGTGGAATTTTTCTTCGTAGACCGCCTCTTCAATCCACAGCGATGACATCACCCTGTGGATTCAACTAGGCGACTACTCAAACACTGAAAAAGTGACAACACAAATGCGAGCTGCGCTCCACGCACCTTCATCCAGCCTGCAGCGTACCACCATGTCACTATCACCGGAAAATATCGAATTCCTTCTCAGAGGGGTCAGACCCCGCAAACGAGAGAAAATTAAACGCTTCGTCGGAGACCACCAATTTCAAACAACCGTCAAACACCCGCCTTAGGGTTACAAAAAATACTGGGTGCCTACTTCAATGTGAAAAGCAATGACGACACTTGGATCCGCGAACTAACCCGCCAATAGGATTCTCTACCAAAGTTAATACGTCGGATAGGTAACAATCGGGGAGGCTCCTGCATTCGTATCATCCGCATGCTCGCCAGGTCTGCTCTACTTCTCAGCTTACCTACGGTACAGTGAACTAAAATCTTACACAGTGGCGACTCGCCAAGTTGCGAGTCGTCTACAAAAAGCTGCTCTGAACAGATTGCGGGCTTCCCGCGTCACACGGCACTTTACAACATCGCCTCCCTCAGTGAAATAGAACCCCTCAATGATATCACTGAACATGCGCAGGCAGCCCAATCTGACCACCACTCCTACACGGCTCAAGGCGCACGCCTGCAAGAGTAAAACCTCCGCAGTAACTCGCCTACTCACCCCCCACCCTCGGCCACCTCTTTCGCGCCAGCACCTCCGGGGGAGCTTGCAATTCGCTGTCCCCACCTGCCTCATGCCAAAGAAGACCGCCCGGCCACGCTTCCACGATCGCGACATGATCAACCGTGGCGTCATTACGGGCGCCGCCATTTATTGTCAGATATGCACTAGTTGCCCCGTCAACGAAACTGCCTGCTCGGCTGGCATCTACCTCAGCAACCATCTCGAAACGGTATACCGCACTCACACCATCGCACGAATAAGCACTACAACCGCATAGCTATTGGCCATTGTCTGGGTTTTAACTGAAACGCAAAAACTCCACCGAGGCTTGGGGTGGGGGGCTCCACTCTACTCCACATCGAGGGCTCCACTGCCCAAGTTTCTATCTATACGGGTTCTTCCGAGACCCTCCATCAATTGATCAACGGCCAAAGCAACCACGGCCGCGCACACGGCCGCCGCACGCTCTTACAACAGATCCGCTCTCGCCACCACCCCGAAGTGTACATCGAATTGTGTCCGCGAGATCAGGGCGTTCCTTGGAACGATCGAGGTCACAGACTGGCAGTCGGTGCATCTCCTAACGCCCCATACGGTCATCATTTCCTTCGACCTACACCTTGCGGACCCGAGTACCATACGCCAACAGATCAAAGCGGAACTAAAGGCGGCCATAATAGGCCCCATTTCCAAACTTCATACCCACACCCGAACGTACCACCTCTCGGCCGCGAAGCTGAGGACTTCCTAAGCAACGTGCGCGCACACACCGCGGTCACCGAGGACATGCTCAGCAAATGGGAATGGCACCACCGCGTCCTCACGAAAATTGCAAATGACCAGCAAAACCTGACCCCCACCCCCTTCTACTCCTGTTTCCCTCAATGAAAACCCAAGATAGAGCACCTCCTGTGCCACAGTCCGGGCCTTCGCCGTGGCACGCGCACACCTACCCTCACACGTCCACTGCCACGATGAATGAATCCAACCGAGACAAGTTCCTTCCGGCACTATCACAAGATGTGAAACACTAGCCTATGAATGCAAGCTCCATCCCATGTAAAGTGTGCATTGAAGTGCAGCAATGTGCCGTATACTGCAGTGCTCCCACAAATGACCCTTTTCCCTACCCTCCGCTACCCTTAGCCACAGTGTTCGCCTTCGGGAACTCCTTCATAAAAATTCATTCAATCCACATACTAACTTGTACACGATGAATAATAGTCTCTAAACGTAGTTGGAAATCTATAATTTATTCCACCAAGTTAACGCTCCAGTGATGGAAAGCGAGCCATGACGTAAGTGCAGAAGGGCAAAATAAATCCCAGTGTTCCCAGTTTTCGAGCTCGTAGAGACCAAGAGCTCGAGTGTCAACAGCTCTGCGCCATCTAACGTACTGCGGCACGCCATTACCTTCTCATCTCCGCATTGAAAGACAACAAAAATAAGAGCAGAGGGAGCAGATATAAAGGCACACAGAGAATAAGGGCAGAAACGACGCAAAAAAAGAAAAGACAGAAACCCAAGCTGCTCAGAAGCTGGAAGCAAAGTAAGTGCCACGAGTCTCACAGCTCGTCTATAACAAATGTGTGACGCCTCCGTATGCGTTTCGAAAACACCTGTTCTTCGCAGTCGCCCCTTTTCGCGCTATTGTTTGTTGGGCCGCATTCAGCCCAGCAATAAGGTGTCGCAGATAAATTTTGCGCCCTAATAGCCCTTAGAGGGTACGCGACATCATCTCGTGTTTTCGTCTCGAGCATATGTACACGCCTTGTCAGGGAATGCGAGAAATATGGCATTTAAATGCAGTCGCGAGCACTTTGGACGCAGCTCCTACCTACTTTACGTCTTCAGCAGACTGTAATGCAGGTGGGACCTTTTGAGACAAAGAAGCTTCACCGGCCCGGACGATTTTTTAGGACCGTATTTTGGGAGGATATCTTTTTTCGTCTGGTAATTTTTTCGCCTATTTTCCACCGCCTAGCTTCGTCTTTGATAGCAGGGCCTGCAAACGAAAGCGGTTGCTGGCCATCAGCCTTGGAATCGCATGCGGCAGCTGCCGGGAATGAATGATTGCAAAATACGGCCCGCCGATGCCGTTCTTGGACACATCTGTCACGCAGCTCTTCCTAAAGAACGAATACATGAAGCGATGAAAACTTGCCCAAAGCCTTTCACTCCGGCATCTCTAATAGCCACCGACGTCTTAGGGACGTTAATTCAGCATCGTCTGCTATACCCGACGCAAGAAGCCTCGAAGCGTAAGTTACCAGGAGGGCCGCCTAGTAGGGCCTCCAAGCCAGCGTAAGCTTGTAAACTGCACAATGATTCGGAGTTGCTGTCATTGTTACAACGAGTTAGCTATAATAAACTACAGAACCGCAGTGAGGAAGGAAATGGTTCATTAGGATAAAACGAGTGACAGGCTATCGCAAAAGTAAGATAATGACGCGGGCGCATTGCGATTTTTATTCCTTGAATATGCACCAAATCCCCGAGCAGCCTACTCCATAATCATCACCATAAGCCTAAATACGCCCACTGCGGGAAAAAGGTATCTCCCATATTTCTATACCTCCAATTCTATATCCCCATATCTCTCCATTAGCCCTGTCCTGTGCGAGCAGCGGGCACCTTATCCCGGAAGACTTCTTTATCTCATCCGCCCAAATAACTTTCTTCCGCCCCCTGCTACACATGCCTCCTCTAGAAATCCAGTCCGTCAACTTTAAGCACCATCACTTATCTTGCCTTCGCATTACATCCCCTGCACAACCCAATTTCTTCTTTCTGACTTCGACTAATATGTGATTAACCCGCGACATCCTAGTCGCAATCACCTCATCATAGAGAAAATGTTTTAATGAAAACTTTCCGGTGGGCTGAAAAAAATGTGAAAGGACTTTTGAGCGTATTTTACGCATTTGGGGCCTCCGTCTTTAGCAAAGCTGAGATTTGGACTAGTTGGTCAGCATTCATGGTAGGCGAACAGCGCAACAAAGGTGAGACAAAGGCAAGACAGCCCTTGTCTTTCCTTTTGTCCCGCCTTTGTTGCGCTGTAATTCGCCCACCAGGAATGCCTCCGTCTTAGTAGGAGAGATATTACCCTACACAGTGTTGCATATTCCAGCAGAATAAAACCAACACCCTGTAGAAGAATAAGATTAACGAACGTTCGTGAAATCCAGCTGGCTGCAGATACTGGCCGTCTCACCTGCTTTCTGAGAGCTCCACTCTCAACCGCCCTCAGAAATAAAATTTATTCTCGCTCGCTGAATTACTAGCGCGAAATACTTAAGGCGGAAGCATTTCAAGTGCGCGCGTTCGTGTGTGCGCGCGTGCGTGCTCTTTCTGCGGGATGCATATTTTCAGGTGTATGATACAAGTTTCAATAAGAAATTTTTCTATGTAGCCAAGTCATCCACTAGTCGTTCCCTTCATCCTACCCTGAATCAGCTAAACATTAAATAGCTTCGTAGTTATAAACTAGAATCTTGTGCTCAGCCCACTATTCAGCGCCGACTCCTGTTTATTAGGTATCTTTATTTTTGTACTCCCTTGGCTTCTTTAACGTCCCTCTAAAGTTATTAGCGCCTAAGCGCTCTAATCCGATGAGTACCGAGAAAAATTGTCAGCTGCCGCGTTGATTATTCGTAGCTGACCTAGCTTCGTTACAGTGCTGTATAACCTAGGGCACTAGAAACCAAGGTTCTAGAACACTCTAGCTTTGTCCCGCGGCACTGCCCGCTCATCGTCGTCTTCTATGCAGCCCAGATACGTGGTTTCGCTCAGATTCAAATGTAGTAAACATTCCCTGTATTTCTTTTTTTCCACATGAGGACCTTGAGGCTGCCGTTTTTCTTGCTGCGATGCACGTAGGGCGCCCGGTAACAGTTCTCGAGTTTGGCCGCAGTGCGACTAGGGAATGAAATCACGCCATTAATGACCATTACCTACCTGAGTTCGCAGCATGTGCAGCAGGCGTCGAATGGTTTGGTTTAGTTTATGGGGGTCTAACGTCGCAAAGCGACTCAGGCTTTGAGGGACGCCGTAGTGAAGGGCTCCGGAAAGTTCGACCACCTGGAGTTCTTTAATGTGCACTGGCATCTCACAGTAAACTAGATCTCTAAAATTTCGCCTGTATCGACGTTCGACCGCCACAGCCGGGATCTAATCCCCGTCTTTCGGGTCGGAAGCCGAGCGCCATGACCACTGAGCCACCACAAATGGAAATGATCGTTTTCGTGCTGACTGGGAAAGATCTTTTTTTTTTTTCTGGTGTGATGACCCTTTACTCTCGAATAAAATGGGCGGTGAAGGGTAGTGGACCCGATGGGCCAGCTCTTCTCATGCATTTAGTTCAGCTTCTTTCAAATTAACACTGCGACAGAGCACTTCACTTGGATAGGTAATTAACCCTAAGGTGGTCACTTCAGTACTGATTCTGGTTGCATTTTAAGATTGCCGCTAAGACACATTGAGACGGCATTTGGTTTCTATGCAAAAGTATATTGAATTCTTTTGAATTTTACAGTTATACTAAGAAATCCTTCTGTTCAGTTCAATAATAAATATTCTGAAACTCGTTGCTCTGCAAAGAGTTTGCGTCATCACAGAACGTCGAAAACTCACCTTCTAAACTTTCTTTACAGGCGCCCCGCCTGCACGGTCAGAAATTCCTTGACAAGCAGAGTGGATCCAGCAAGAGCAAAGGTAACTGCAAAGCATCTTTTTAGATCGAACCAATCCGCGGAAGATGTGTTTGGTGTTATGTTTCTAATACTTACTCTAATTGGTAAAAATACTTTGTGACTAAGAGTGCTTGGTTTCTACTTGTTTCTTGCCTGTGCATTTACCTGCAACTCCATTACAACTCCAATGTCGCTCAGTCGTTATGGCGCTCTGCTACTAAATGCAAGACCGTGTCATGCCAACCACATAGGACGCGTTTCGATGAAGCGAACGAGCAAAAACAGTGTTTTTCTGAGGTGCACGGTAAAGAAGCATAGCTGGCTGAATTTAAAATAGATTCTTTAGCTACAGCCTCCTTTCTACGCCAGGCGGAACTTTGGCACGTAAAATCCATTAGGCCTTCTCTCTTTTTTTTTTCAAGCACTGCCACTAAAGCATGGGCAGGAACAGCTGCTTAATTTTAGAGCACCGTGATTGCACAGGTCGGTTCACTTGTAGTTACACCGTCACGCACCTCCAATTCATCACGCAGACATTGCGACGTCAATAAAAAATTGGATTTTAAAAGCTTAAGAGGTTCATCTTAACGAATTTTTGTTGTCGCTGTAAACGTTACAGGCGCCGTTTACTTACCTTTATAGACAATGTTTTTTGCGGCAATAGAGAGTCCCTTGCACAAATAACAAATACCCGGCTGTGGCGCTCAAAACATACCAGAACTATTAAATTTAATTTTCTCATGCGGCATAGTTACCTTGATTGGGGAAGAAAGATTGGCGAGTTCGTTAATATGAATGGTGGAAAAAAGCGCGTGAAAACGACGACAGGACGAAAAACCTCGCGGACGAACACTAGCTCTCAAATAGACATTTATTCCTGAAAGCATAGACATTAATATAAAGCCAAGAAAAGACTGAACACAGGAAAAAGGACCGCAAAGCAGCAATTTTCATCCAAAAAAGCTGAAAAATTCACCAATTTCAGCAGTAATCAAAGAAAAGAAACATAAGCACCACAGCTCGGTTATTTCACTGATAACACATTGCAGACGCTGAAAACTAGAATTCTCTATCATTCAACGCCTCCGAAGGTTGACTGACACAGGTGAGGCCTGGCACATCGCATGTGGAAGGCTTCAAACAGTTCATCACCTGCACTTCCTGGAAAAAAATTGAATTGAGAGTTAGCGCTCGTCCTTGTTATCTTCCGTCCTGTTGTTGTCTTCACGCGCTTTTTTCTACCAGGCAAAGTCACACTTTCTCGTATTAATCCACGTTTGTACACCCGGACATCAAGGACACTATGACTGCCGCGCTTCCAACGCGGCGCGCAGAGGCAGTAATGAACGCGGCATTGACCCATGTGCCTAGCATATATCAAAAGCAAAAAGAACAGCTAAAAAAGAAGAGTATCGTAGCGCCATGCAGCCCGAACAACCCAAGTGACGCAATAATTCACGTATAGGAGGCGGGATAAGTACGAATGCGCATTATGGTGCTGTTTGAGCGCGTAACGTCACAACATCCTTATTGTGCACCCGCCAGTTTCATGGCCTTCTTAACCTGAATTTTGCCATTTGGAACATCACCAAATGTGTGCACACGCGTGAGCAGAGCTCGATCGCTTCCTGTTGACCCGAACTACGTCCGCGAACTTGTTATTTAATGACTAATTTTGTGCATTTTACGCTATGCGCAACACTTTTACCATGAACGAACCACTCGAACTATAATCGCAGTTTTCCTCGAACTTTCCTCTCTCTGCCTATATTTTTATCGATGTGTTTATTCATGTTGTGTAACGTAATATTTGCGACCCCTGCTGTAAAAAAAAAATGGGTGCACTGGCCCAGTCAAGCCTTTCTGGCTTTTGGCCTGTGCACCCAACATCCTCTGATGTTGAATAAAAATTCAATCAAACAAGCGTGTGTTTCATGGTCGGCACAAATTTCTCTCGGCTGATCCTATGAAGCCAGGCAAGGCACTTCTTCTGGTTGCCAACCAGCAGAGGTGCCTTGCCGTTCCAAAGAGAACGAAAGTTCTCTTTGGAACGGAGTGCGATGTCAGTACACGTTAGAGAACCCCAGGTGGTCGAAATTTCCGGAGCCCTTCACTACGGCGTCCCTTATAGCCTGAGTCGCTTTGGGGCGTTAAACCCCCAGAAACCAAACCAAACCTAATCAAACCTTTGGAACAGAAAAAAAAAGGTCCCGACTGCTGCCCCCGAAAGCGCAGCGGCCTGGCATGTTGCCTCCAAGCGCTTTTTTTTCTTCAAAAGCCGAGAGACAAGCACGAAACGTAGGAATCCTCACTCTACCACTGGGGCTAAAGGCGCCCACTATGCGTCTGTTTGGAAGCTTGACGGTGAACGCGAGCCGCGACACACCACGTGACCTACGTTGACCAACCCATGGCACAGCGGCTCGGGGTAGCGCGGCGGAAGGGACCGCGGTACTCTGAAATTTACCCGGTGACTCCAGCCTGGTGCAGTAAGGAGACCCGGAAAGAAAGGACGGCAAAGGAGATAACTGCGACTAGTCACTATTGCGACGCTACGCAAACGCCACTCAGTAGTGTTATCACGGTCGTGCAAGCTTTCTGTGCTCAGCGTGGTTGATGCTGTACACACATGTTTATGGGTTACAAAAAAAGACTTCTTTTTGCCAACTTCCAAGGCACTTTCTGTTTTGTTTTAGATTACTGCATAGGTCACTGTCTAACGCTGCTTAACAACGCAGTTCTGTGCGTAAACGAGGTCTTGTAAAAAATCTAAATCTATAACGTCATGCTTAATGTAGTAGAGGAAACATTGGTTTCTGGTGTGCCAATATTGCCACACGTAAATCCTCAAGACACCTCCAGAATCAGATATGGTCCCGAGAACTCAGAAACGCAAACGCTGCCTGCCCTTTTCATTTCGTTTAGGAAGTTCAGTTTGGTCGTGGATGAGCTCGAAACAGCACTCATGAGGCCCGCGCTAGACTGACCGAGTGAATTAGCCAGATTAAACTAGACCCCGAGGGCTTCAAAGCACGCGCCAGCACTCTCGCATGGCCCTATCGATTCAAGAGAGGAGTTGCGCACGGAAAGACGCCAGAAAACCAACGCGGGTATACGAGGAAAAGACTCGGTGTGGGAGTGTGGAGCGGCCATCATCCCCAGACAAAGGGCATACTCGTCAATGATGCAGAGTAGACCCCGGTACCTCAAGACAGGAGCAGCTCATGCGGCGTGGTCTGCGTGTGATTTTGAACATACTAGTGCTTCTGTCTAGAAGTGGCACCTCACGCTAGTGTGACTTTTGTATTTGCCGACGTAGTTATCATACATATCATGCATGTTCTGGTAGAAAAAAAATGTCACAATTGTTCACAGAGGTTTTCAGAACTGAAAGGCAGAACATCTCACAAAAGAGAATTGTAACCAGTGGAGAAATAAATACATGCCTCTGCATTGGGCTTGCCTTGTGAATGTAATAGTTATGCCATCAGAAAAAAGAGCTCCAACAAAGGGTAGGGAGGTTAACGAGGGTTAATGGAAGGTTAACCAAATACCAGCTCGCGACTGGCTTGGGCCTGTGCAGTGCATAATCATAACAGCCATCGCTGAGTCCCTGCTCATGTTCTCACCAGCACTACCGTTCCAAACTGGCACTAATGGATTTGTGAACCCTGCACCACAGATTTCCCTTTTTCGCGTACGCTTCAGAGCTTCCCACTCATTGGTGACTTTTTCACCTACGAATAACAAATGAGTTGAAGCGAAATTGTGCTTAGAAAAAGCAGTAGCAATGAATTTAATGACTAGTGAAACGTTGGTTTAAATCCGGCCACTGTGAACCACAAAACCGTTTCAGTGTCCCCGTCGCGGTGGCTGAGTGGTTATGGCGCTCGGCTCGTGGCCCGAAAGACGCGGGTTCGATCCCGGCCGCGGCGGTCGAATTTCGATGGTGGCGAAATTCTAGAGGCCCATGTACTGTGCGATGTCAGTGCACGTTAAAGAACCCCAGGTGGTCGAAATTTCCGGAGAACTCCACTACGGCGTCTCTCATAGCCTGAGTCGCTTTGGGATGTTAAACCCTCTTAAACCTTAAACCGTAAACCTTTTCAGTGTCCAGAACGTTCACCCATGCGTTCGTGTTCTGCAGTATGTGCAAAGGCGCCACGAAGTGAACGGCTTGTTCCTTAACCCAAGCCAGTGCAACCGAACGTTATTCGCACTGTTCACTTCTAAAGAGTAGCCCTCACTGAGACTTGTGCATGCCTCGGACAACTGGCACACCGCAATGACAAACTACGGGGCGTTGTGGCGCGTACGTCCTGTAGGGTTCGGCTCCGATTTTCTGAGCAGTGCAGCCAACCTGTATTATTTGTTTAAACTAAAACCGTGCACTGGACATACAAGGCCGGAGTTGCGCTCGGCAAATTAGGGACGGAATTCGTGCACTTTTTTTTGCGGCTTAAAGCAAGTCTTTATTGACAGCTCTTTACGCAGTCACATATTCAACAGGCAAGGATAGCCGTATTCACGCACTATTGCATTTATGAAATGCGGCATAATTTGGACCCCTCTTTAAACTTGCGGATCTAGCTATGGCGTTTACTACGGCGGACTGCTTTAGGTGGGCAAAGGTTAGAGCACCAGATGATCGAAAAGTGCGAACCTGTGTCGAGTGCTTAAGCGAGCTCTTAGCAGACTTACTAGTTAGGCTACGGAAGAAGTGAGCTTCTGTATGAGGACAACATCGCGAAAAATAAGCTTAGTGGCGCAAGCAAGCTCCTGAGTCAAAGCGTTGGTGCAATTTCTATTTTCTTAAAGCTGCGAACTGGGCGAGTTGGTATTGATTCATATTTGAACAGCGCAATAAAACAACGGGACACAACGAAGAAAGGACACCACAAGCGCTGACTCGCAACTAGATTTTTAATACACGTCCAAGCATCTTAAATACTAAGAACGCCAAACACAAACAAGAGGGAAAAACCAAAAGAAAAACAACTCAAAGCTGCTAATCATGCCCACAAAGGTGACAATCAGCACGAGCGCGAGACTACACATCTTGGCCGGATAAAAACATCATCTCTTTATCAGTTAGTGTGACAGAAGGATCACTAATGCAGCTATCAGGTTCCAAGCGGATGTGAAAAGCCTCCAAAATTTCCCGCGTTAGGCTGTCATTATGTTTTCCTAGGATGACGGTGTTAGACAACAGAGGGGTGCAAGTACCTTCTCTCCAGTGGCGGGCAAGGTTACATGAAGACCCATTATCTCGGGACCTGTGGTGCTCACTAAGACGAGCGTTGATGCAACGTCCTGTCTGGCCAATATAACTCAACCCGCAAGTGCACGGAATCCTGTAGACAACCCCCACATTACAGGGCACAAAAGGGCTCTTATGGTTGGTCTGACAACCCCCAGTCTTTTTCTTCGCGGTTGTTGCCTTAGCCTTCTCTTCCACCTGCCTGCAAACACCTCTAAGTTTTTTAGGCGCTGAAAAGACCACATCAACATCGTATCTCGTCATCCTAGGAAAACATAATGACAGCCTAACGCGGGAAATTTTGGAGGCTTTTCACATCCGCTTGGAACCTGATAGCTGCATTAGTGATCCTTCTGTCACACTAACTGATAAAGAGATGATGTTTTTATCCGGCCAAGATGTGTAGTCTCGCGCTCGTGCTGATTGTCACCTTTGTGGGCATGATTAGCAGCTTTGTGTTGTTTTTCTTTTGGTTTTTCCCTCTTGTTTGTGTTTGGCGTTCTTAGTATTTAAGATGCTTGGACGTGTATTAAAAATCTAGTTGCGAGTCAGCGCTTGTGGTGTCCTTTCTTCGTTGTGTCCCGTTGTTTTATTGCGCTGTTCAAATATGAATCTATTTTCTTAAGATCAATGTAAACAACGGTCCCTCTTCTTTTTTTCTCACCTTCGAGGGCATCGCCTCCTTTCCATTTGCGTATCAATATACGCTGCACGAGAGACGCGACAAAAGGTTTCCCAAGCATCAAACACTTACGGAATGTCACTCCGTTCGAGTACCTAAGCACACAACTACATGAGGACATATACACATGCACTCAGGCTCGTTCCGCGCTCAGCGCAGACTTGTAGCAAACCTACCCGCGCATCACTGGCACCAACATATTTCTTCTGAACAGAGCAAAACACACGCATGCCAGTGGAGGGCTTTGAGAAAGTGAGGAACACTTTGCACTTGTCTTTCATCTTACGCGGCAGCGAGAGAAGCCACTCGGTGAGCTGAGTAGGATGCCGTTGCAAAGGGGGTGGATGCGACGTCCACCCAGAAGTGTCTCTCCAGCGATGCGCACTTTGGGCGGGATGCAGGGAGAGCAGGTGCGGGCCACGGGTGGCCCTCGGATCGTGCAGGATCGCGCCGAGAAATTGTTTGCTTCTTTCCGCATCGCACTAGAACGCGCATGCGGAAGGAATTTCTGAAAGTGCGCTCTTTGTCGGAGCGTCATCGAATGTGAGGCCTAGACGAAGGCGCCTAAGAAAATGGGAGACGAATGCTCCTGACGTTGCTTGTAGAAGAGACAAAAGTTTTCAAGGAGGCTTTCATTCTGCCGTTTTCCGCGTTGTTGAAAGCGAACTCTTCGGCCTTGTCTTTATTGGTTTTTGTTCATTGCACTGTACGTGCGCATGAAAAGGACGCTGTAAGTGAAGGCCGGAGGGAAAGAGGTATTGAAAGTTTTAGGGCTTGAAAAACTCAGGCTTATACGACGCATTGCACTCTACTGTGAGCACTGGCTCTCTCAACACTGGCTCCAGACAGGAGAAATATAAGAGTAATGGTTTCGGCACCCAACTCGCCTTTATTTCCTTGTCAAACCTGCTTCAATATTTATTAGAAAAACGTTGTATTCCAAAAAAAAAAATGTGAGCACCGGTAGGCACTTGGATGCAATAGAAAAACGTATTCTCAACAGCTGCTTTAAAAATGCTTTTCCTGGAAGGGCTCTTGAAGTTTTCACTTCCTCTCTAGATTTTAGACGAACTATTCCTGATATTATTCTCGTCTTAACTTCCTCTTTATTAGTTGTGAAGCAACAGGACAAAAGCAGAGATGAGCAGATTACAAAAATGT
Source organism: Amblyomma americanum (assembly GCA_030143305.2). Lineage (NCBI taxonomy): Eukaryota > Metazoa > Arthropoda > Arachnida > Ixodida > Ixodidae > Amblyomma > Amblyomma americanum. The sequence goes on from JARKHS020004677.1 coordinate 29,973, forward strand.
GCCTTGTGTGGCGTCTAATGTTATTATTGAATTTATCATAAAATATGGCCATTCTAAAGAAAGTTTTTTGGCACTTGTAACGACTATTCCTTAGCGAAAAAGCTTGTGCTAAAAATGAATTTCGAGCATATCATGTTTAATAATTTTTCTACTGTTGTCCCTATTCTTAAATACGAAAACAAATGCTTTCTAAGTATGCTAGGAGTAATATTTTAAACATTATTGCAAATATGCCGGAAATACCAATTTTGCCCGGCATAATTTATTGTACATTAAAAATACACTAAAATATACATAAATACATTGCATTAGATTAAAAATACACTAGAAATTTATATAAATACTTTATATTACATTAAAAATGTCCTAAATATATAACATGAATACATCACATTACATTAAAAATTCTGTTCTATTCGCCTTAAAAGGGCTACTTGTCAGCTTTACCGGACGAGACTGAATAAAGTTGTCAAGGGCAGAACTTATGACGGACCATTTCAATGCAATAAGCATAAGGAACCGCATCCGTAAGAAAACGCGGTGTTGTCCCGAATGAAGAGGTCGATGACGTCGCAACGTCACGTGATGCCACTTTAACGGGGAAGATGTCGTGAAACGCAGATGGGGACAGAATGCGAAGTCAGCAAACTGTGAGTAAGAAAAAAAAGCCGAGCATGGGGGCAACTGCCACCAGCTCCGTTTCAAAGGGGACGCTCCATCCTTCCATCCTTAGTTATAATATTGATCTCGCTCACCTACTAGTTCACGAAGTGGCGTTTTGTTTTATTACGTCTCCGTTCCTAATCGCAGTCTGCACGCCATACGATAATAAACTTTTACACATCTCCAACCAAAAACTTTATTTCAATTTAAAACTGGACGTTTCAGAGCCGCCTCGGCTCCTTCTTCAGGGGTGACTGGGGGCAGCGGCTAGCGTCTTCAAGTATGCATACAAGGGAGCAGGAGGTCGATAGAAGGAAACCGGGGATGCGAAAGACGCGAGGGAGGGGGGGGGGGGAATGGGGGGGAGAGATCAAGGCTGTGAGTCACGTTGCAGAGCGAAGATGCATATACCGCGGACAGGTTTCCTCTTGTGCGGTTGGTGTTGTTCGTGGTAGTTTGAATGTGCCAGGATTCCAGAAGGAGCCTTTTTTTTGTAACCTGTTTCGGTTCCGAGGATGTTGGTTTCGTCGAAGTTGATTCTGTGGTCTGCGTCCTCAGAATGTTTGGCAAAGTTATTAAGAGTTTATTATAAGTCATCAAACCCAACCAGACAAGCAAATCTGTCAACGTGTTTAGTTTTCAGTTTTCACGCCATACAATGTTACAGACGAGCTTGTATGCCAGCGTCCTCCCTGAAAATGAAGCAAGGCAAGACTTTCGAACGTAGCTACGCAGAATAGAGACAGGGTCCGTTTGGTACAGCTAAATAACGTTACATTCGCACTCCTCGCTTCGTTGACGGCGGTTCCGGTCGAGCTTTCCGAAATGGGCTTGCATTAAAACTCGCGGTCTCCAGGCCGCGAGACGAGGCGTCCCTCCGTGGAGGTGAAGGAAACAAAGAGGACGGAAAGCGCTCGGCGAGAGCTACTGCGCCGTTCGTCAAAGACGCTGGCGTCGCACGAGAACCACGAGGACGCGGCGGCAGGAACATCCTTTGAGAGCTTCGGCTCGTATATTAGACTGTTTTACGGCTTCCCGACAGCTCCGCGTGTACTGGTTGTTTATGCACCGTCTGTTCCTGCGGCCTCCCCACGTCGAAGGGTCCTGCGGAGAGGCTGTTGTTGGCAACGTGGGCTTTCTGTCTTTCCTCGCACCGCCACCTTTCTTTATTTTTCTCTCTCGCTCTGTCCATCTGTTTCTCCCTCGCCTGTTTTGTGCGGAGCTTCAACCCCTGTTTTTTTCGTGCGTCGGTGTCTGACTGCGGCGTCTGCACGGATTGAGTAAGCCGCTCAGAGAATTGTCTCGGTTCGAATATTTTGCCAAGGCGCTGAGTTTCAAGTTCAGAGCTGTGGGGTATGCAACCGGTCGCTGACGTGAAAAGAAAAACAATATTGTTCCTTTTTGCCTTGTTTCCAGGTCGGCCCTGGTTGTTGCAAACCGTGAGTGCGAATAATTGCGTGAATTAATTTTTTGTTGTTTTTTTCTTTCAGGTTGTCATTGAAACACCAGCTTCTCGTTTCTGTTTGTAAAACTCGATCCCTCGCGCATTTGAAGGAGTGATTTATGAACGATGCAAATGTTTCATAACCAATATGCACAATATGCTTTAATGCACAAGGTTACCCTTGGTTCACTTCTTTCGCTACCCAAACTTTGAAATCAGCAGAGCTTTAAACAATTCTAACACTGGAATAGGCACGTTGCTTTATTTTGATTATTTCCAGATTTATTTATGCACAAAAAACAGCTAATATAAAGAATCTGTGATAAACTAGCAAATTTTTTATACCAGCCTGATCAGACAAACTCCACAATCTTAAGTCTTTGACGTACAATAAATTATTTGCTTTTGTGCACAGCTTTGTTGTGTCGGAACATTGCCAGTGCGACTTGACAGTACTAATTCCTAGTACTTCATTGATCCGTAGCCCCTACTGATGGCCGTTTTATCCAGTGTGATCAGCTAAACGCGCAATTCAGTCTCATTAGGTGTTAGAGCTAAGTTTTCTTGATTTGTGATTCCAGAGTGAATGAAAGCTTGTAGCGCAACTTTAGACGAGAAATATTTCGGGATATCAATGTATTTGTTCCACCACCGCTTTTGAATGCGGTCTCTTGCAAAGCTTTATATCTTCTATTGCTTCCACGATTGGTGCTACATGAGTAACAGTCCAGATTTAAGCTAATCACCGCTTCCAAAGCATTGCCGGTTTTTTACCTAACACGGTTTACAATTACCAGTGGCGTGAACCTTTAATGCAGAAGCAGGAGATGCTCATGACAAACGAGTCCTAATCTGTGCACAGAGTATGTTCATTACTTATGTACTTAGCTCTCGAAATGCCTTACGCACCCTAGCTGGAAGCACCATGTACCTCTTGTTAGCCGTAATCTTCCTCAGGGCGATATTTCTAGGCGGCCGCCATTTCGAAACTTCAAGACCTCCTGAGCTGCAGCACATAGAACTCGCTTTTCTTACGCAAGGAAACCCATTACACACTACAGTTATGTCTAAAAGCATGACTGCGTTTTTACTGTAGCAGTCACAGCCTCCTAAGCCTACACTCTAAGCCTCTATAGTTGCGTCTGTAGGCCGCTGTGTGCAGAAAACTCGCCTGAAAAGACTATTTATCTGCACGCTCTAAGTTCGTCTCGAGCCTCTTATCCGTAGCCCATGAAGGGCAGCTTTAATCCGGCAAAACAAAAGTTCCCACTGCGCAATATTTCTTCTTCTCCACAAAAGGCCCCGTAATTAGTTACACAGCGTGAGTAAAAACATTAGGCCTAAAGGTGTTTTCGCATGATAGCATCAACATAAAATAAAATCAGCTTTTGTTTACCACCTAGAAAATTTCAGATTGAAGGGGGCTACAAGAAAACGCCGCCCGTCGACAGCTTGAATAGCCCGCACCAGCAAGAATGGCACAAAGGTGGCATAATTTAAAAAGGCACGAACTCTAAATATATATATAGAAAACACCACACACTTAGAACTCATTACAATACACTAAAGACTGGCATAACTGAACAACTCCAAGCAAAAGCAATCAATCAAGTTTAAAGAAAATATCGCAAAAGCACTGAAACCAAAAGCAAACGTCTCAAGAACTATTAAAAACTTATTCTTTTGCTGCATACACTGATGAGTTACAGCACTGCAATCCCCAATGAAAGACAATTAACTTCGAAGCAATTTTCAAAAATATTTACAGTTTTGTACCACTTTATTGTATGAAGAACGATGATCATTGCACTTGCACGAAAATCGATCAAAGCCATTCAATTCATAGTAAGGATGGACGTAAATAACAGATCTCGTTTTTTCAAAATTTAGACGAGGACTGGGCACATGCCATGACAGTTTGTGTGCTGTTCTATAAGCGCATTCTCTTTTCTGCATTCGGGCGATCCTACGCAAGTTGTCATTCTTGTTGCTTTCTTTTCTATTTTAACTCGTAAGCTTAATCGATATTTGTAAAGATTGTAGATTTCAATTATTTAAAAAGCACAGAAAAGGCTCGCCCTTGGCGCTGCCTAGAGGCGTTGTATACCGAATGTTAACCTAAGATGTTCTGCTATGTTTAAAGGCACGCCTCTTGAGTTAGAAAACCGCTTTTTTTTTGGCATAGCATTTTCAGTGGTGCAGTCACCAGAATATAGCTAAGACTTGCGTCAGGCTAGTTAGCTAATATTGTATTTTTAACTTTTTAACTGCTACTGTTAGTCTCTTTATTTACTGAGAGGCGTTTAGCCCACCGTAAATAATATCCATATTAGTGTTTACAATTTCGAAAACGCAGTTACCCTCGGCGCTGTGATCCAGCAATTTTTCGCTACATCGCGCCAAAATACATGTGATTTTGAAGTGCAAGCTAAGCAACGCTTCCAGTGCACATAACTAGTGGGAATAGTCAAAATTGGTTGCGCCACAGCGTCCAAGGTAACTGCGTTATCGAAATTTTAAGAACTGATATAATTATCACTTACGGTGGGCAACACTAACTTTAAAAACTGATATGATTATCACTTACGGTGGAGCAACACGCCTATCAGTAAATAAGGAGTCTAACACAACTAGGTGAGAAAGGTAATTGCTCAGTATTATAAACCAGCCTACCGCTAGCACGTCTTAGTTGTTTTCTGATGCATTACACCACTGCCAATACTATACCGAAAAAACCGCTTTTGCAACTTAAAAAGCCTGTTTTTTTTTCTAAATTACAGAACACCTAAGAATAAAATAAAGATATAAGTTGACAAAGCATAGAGTACGAACAACACGGACCTCGTTTATGCAAGTACCAGCGGGTTACTTTTTGCACTGCCCTCGCATCTCCATAATTGGCGTCGGAATTCATTGCCATAGCCGGGTGGGCACGCGCACTGCTTCTGCAGAGTCCTCGGAAATAGTTTCCACATCGTTGCACGAATCTTAGGAATGCGCTGACTCGTGTAAGAGGCATATTAATTACACGAGGCATTCGCGAAATATGACTCCTCTACATTTCCCGTCCTCACCTCCTTTACCGCTATGTTAAAGAATGTTCAAGGACTGCATTTTATCCACTTCCGGTTTTTGTAAGATCGCATGTTTTACCCGCATGACCTTTGGATAGCCAATGTTTAATTTTTTTTTCGTGTGAATATGAGGCTCCAGGGTTCTAACCAGCAAAGTATACGGCGAACTTTGGCCATAATTGCTACTGCTTACCGTGCGCACTTCTTATTTCCCTGATTAATATTGTCAGGTTCATAAATTCTTACTATTCCCTTGTGCAATCAGAACGGCTCACAAGAGTTTGTTGAAAAAATGCTGAATTTGATAACAAAAACTTTCTTACATTCGAAGTGTACGTAGACGAGCATTTTCTTGAATGCCGGGAATGTAGCGTGTTCTAATTAAAATAACTATAATAATAAATTCAGCAATTTTTATTCTATTCCGGCGATAGTCTATAAAAAACACTGCCTGCAAAATTGTGCCACAGTTCTTAGAGAATATCACTAGCAAGACCTTCTTGTCGAAGAGAAACTCAGGAACTATTTAAAGAATTTATATCCTAAAACCAGCAGTACTGGTCCATTTACATTCAATCATTTTTTCTTTTCATTTTAATTGCGGCCATTTCTTCTTCTTGTTTTTTAAGCAGTTTTTCGATATGAAGAAAAAATGAACTTTAACGCATTCCGCAAAAGTTTTCTGGAAGTTCAAACTTTTCATGCGCCTCACTCGCTTTAAGCACTGTTTTCGATTGCGGTAAGAAACCTCAAAAAACGTTCCTCATTCAGCAAAGTTACAGCCTTCGTATTCAAATTGATTGCGAAGATACTGCTTACCTTGTTACCTTCGTAACACTTTGTTTCTTTTTTTAGCACCTAACCTTTATGAGCACGCGTTCTTCACACTGTACAGTTAAGAATCGTATCTTTCTGCAACGGCGCTTCTCATTTTTAAACAAAGAAAAGGTACGTACTGTTGTGATGAAAACGTATTCATTTAGTGCTAACCTCCAGGCCTCCCTTGATGATATCCATTTCCTACACTCAGTAGAGTCCAGGCGGGACTCCTTTTTGTAAAAGCAAGAAAATCTTGATGCTCGTCCTACAGCCATAATTGAATTGGCGTTACTTTACATTACGCGTTACTTTACATTCTAATTAAAAATAGGTCTGTCGCACAGCCCCTGATATAGGACAGATGAGGAAGGGATTTATAAACCGAATTTAATACCAGTAACTGGAAGGAAGTTTAGTTAATTTTCTTCAGTCAAAAGCCCCCGTTTTTTAATGATACACGGGTAACTGAAGTCGTCCCGAGGCGCTGCGCTTCAGCGCAATACTCACAGACTTGTACATGGGTCATGATATGGGGGCTGGTGACTGTTTCTTTTTTTTTCAAAAGCTTAGTAGGGAAACCTTCCGAACCTAATGCAACGCCGTTAATCAACTCAGGCATGATGACTATTCATCAAAGCTCCGCGACCATTATCTTCATGGCAGCAGCAAGGAACAGTGCGCGTTTAGAAAGTCACAAGAAGAAATATATTAAAGATTTCCACTGCACTGCTAGTTAAATGAAAAATTTTTAAAGATCGCGTAATGTATTTTTGCTTCTTTAACTTCAACAAGCCAGCCATTGCTTCCTTGTACACTTAACTCGTTCCGTCAGCAATAAATAACCGGTGCGACATTTTTGGCTGCAAAAATGCAAGGACATGCAATACGCTGCAGTTATTCGTATTAAGACAGCTACTTCATTTTTCATACGGCTCTCTCCGAATGACAAGCGTACATTCAGAAATTGTGCTCAAACTTTATATTCGCATTTGGGGCGTTCGCTTCGACCAAAGTGTGCACACTCGGGCATGTGGCCGCCGTTGCTGCTAAGTCCGAATTACAATTACTAAGCAGAAAGCGTATTTTCTATGTCATCTGGAGGGTACGAGCTCTTCCACTCATCTGGCATTCTTTTCCAGAACAGCAAGCCCCGCCCACACTAGGAATATACCCAACCGCATCTGTGTAGTATGATCGTTTCGAGGGTAACATTTTTAAATTCAGCAGCTAATATTTGTGTAATTGTTTCAGGGCTACAGGGCTACAGGGGATTAAGAGAGTATGTGTTTCAAGCTGGACACGTAATCAGTAGGATTGCAAAGATGCCGCAGTAGGTTTATGGCAAAAAAAACGGCATAAACCAATGTGTCTTCTTTAATTATAAGCTTTACAAAGATAGAGACAGTGAAATGTGGAGAAAGATGCTGCTTGAATTAATCGGTCGCAAACGCAATCATGTCGAAATGGCTTCGATCTCAGATAGGTTAATTGCTCTGTTTTCTCAAGACATCTTAAGGATGCATTTGTTTGTGTTGTACAGTGTGACGAACGCATGCTCGTAATACCTAGGTGCTAAAAAAAGCAACAATGCGACTGATACATGAAACTATCAGCTTAAATTCGAAACAAACTGTTTTTCCGAAGGATTCTAAAAGTCCTGCTAAACATTTTACTAGTCGGCACGTCTGGTTAGAATTTCTCTCTCGTTATAACTTCTACAACGCATGCAATAAACTTATATGTGTCGTCTTGTCATGCTCTATAAGCAGATGTGGTATCTAAGAAAATTGTCTGACTCTCGCCTACTGACACGCTGTGTGGCAGGGGCACTTCGAACGGGAGGTTTAAAATGGCCGCATTTCAACCGTTGCAAATTATGTTCAAGCCTAGAAGTAGTCCCCTTTTTCACATGAGACAGTTTCTGCACGTTATTTCTACTTTTTACTTCTCGGCTTCGTTCTAATGCGCTTGTTTTCTTGTAATTTTCAGTGCTGGGCTCTAACTGCACCCGAAGAATTTGGGTGCGGTGTATCTCTCAGTTTCGCAGTCCGCATCTGCAGGTCCTTGTAAATTTGAGAACGCAAGCATTTGAAACGCTGCGATCTAGAGATATACTTCCCTTTAATAGGCTAAGAATGTAGTTTCGATGCCAGAACAGCATTCAACGGCCCTGAAAGAAGGTGTCTTTAGCAATGTCATATCCTAGCAGCAAGATAGCGTATTCTACCTGACTAGTGGAACGGAATGAAAAAAATTTCCACCATTTGCTCCAAATCTGCAAAGGCGGCGCGCATTTGGAGTGGCAGTATTTCTTCTACTTGCACTCTGTAGACAGGAAAAGAACTTTACAAAATACAATGGCGTCCACTCGTGCTCGGGGCGCAGACCGGACCGGAGGTGTACAAAAATTTTGACACTCGCTTCACGACACGCACTTCCTCGTGAGTTCTCCACGCGCAAGCCTTCAAAGTGTATTGAAGTTCATGAATGCCTACGTCCTTGTGAACATGACAGCAAGGCAGGGAACATGCGCAACTCATGCTGAAGAAGTAAACTTGTTAGCTAATGCGCGCTACGCCTGGATTACCGCAACGCCCTAACTGTTGGGTGTAACATTCGTTTATGCAGTAGGTGCAGCATTTGTCAGAAGTATACAACACGTCAGGTTTGCTTCACGCCGTGCAATGTGGTTCATTTTGCAACGTCGGTGGTTTGAATCTCAGAAGGAGAGAGGAACTTTCGCTTTTACCTTTCCGAAACGTAGGACATTCAGGGCTGCTAGAGAGCCCTAATACGTCTAAGAAAGTAAATCTATTGGTCTCTGTGTGCTTGACCAAGTTTTTACCTTACAGACTAAAGCTGTATCTTCTAGACGTAAGTGCTCCTCCCTCATCCGGGTGAGCTTAGAGCTGTACTGGTTGAGGCGGGCTCCCGCTAGTTCTCATATGCTACAGCGCTGGCTGTATAAGGTGTTCTGAACCGTTTCATGGCGTCCGCACAGGTGCGCATGCGCACTTGTGCACAGGGTGAGCACTGGTGCCGAGTTGGCATGAACGTGCGCGGACGATGAACAAAAATAAGCGGACGCAACGAGACTGAACAGCCGGAGAACGGACGCGGGAAAGTCGAAATGTAAGCGAATGATCAACTACCAAACCCAGAATATAACGACTAACGATTCTAGTTCGTGCTGCTGCCACCTCATGCTGCATGGCGCTGAACATCTGAAATTAGCATAGGAATTTTGAATGTTTCGTGCTTCTCAATCATTTTTATAGCTACCAAAATAATTCGGGGTGAGCGCACATGCAGTTAAGAACTCAGATCTTGCAGCTCGTAGGAAGAGTAGGCCAATAACTCCAACATCTGCGGACACCAGCTCACTGCGCTCTTTAGATTTCTCTTGATAACAAAAAAAAATGTATTGCCTTTGCGTTAGAGTTTTTTCTACTGGCGGACCCGCCGCGATGGCTCAGTGGTTATGGCGCTCGGCTGCTGACCCGAGAGACGAGGGTTCGATCCCGGCCGCGGCGATCGAATTTCGATGGAGGCGAAATTCTAGAGGTCCGTGTACTGCGCGATGTCAGCGCACGTTAAAGAAGTTTGCCGGTCGAAATTTCCGGAGCCCTTCGCTACGGCATCCCTCATAGCCTGAGTCGACCTGGGACGTTAAACCCCCGTAAACGAAACCAAACCAAACACGCTGCTATGCGCTTCCGGTAGCAACAGCATTATTATATGGCGATTCACTCATTCCTTAACACACGAACCTTGTGTGGTGTGAATAACTTTTTGAGCTTGTTCGCCAATCTAATCTCGTGCAGTGCACAACAGAGATTTTGGTGTCCCTTCTTCAACGTCGAAGCAGCTCGAATCATTTTTACATACGTGGATATCAAACGCGTTGCGTCGAATTATTTGGCTTCGGGGGTAGCACGCTGTGTTTTTGAAGTGGATCATTTGAATTCAGGGGTGTGTGAACGCTTATAAGCTTATAGGTGGGTTAATAAATTTCTGACACACGAGAAAATTTAGCATCACTTTCTTTGAGTGACACTCCACTTTAGTGCTCATTCGCGGAGTGCAACACAACAATCATTACTGACTAGTGCTCTCCCCTTTTTTGTCCAGAGCCCCCGTGCGAACGCGGGAAGCAAGAACAGCTTGCTATTTGTCAAATGAATCCACCATTGTACCCCTTCGACAACTGTCCTCTACGCTCGATCTTGAAAGCTGGTGGCAAGTATCGCGGCTTCAGGCTCACGCAAATCAAGGGGCATTCCCCTCTCTCCTTTTCGGAGAAGACCACAATGGAGAGCGATTGACGCATCTCCCTTCGCGCTAATCTCTTTTGTAGGCAGAGTAGGAAATCAAAACGCAGTCTCTGAACAAGAATTTTTAATTGCAAAAAAACCATCTTGTAAGTCAGCCGTCCTAGAATTTAGAAAATGCTAGGTTAGCGAGTACTAAATTACGCGAAGCACAGGTGATAGGTCCCTGAGAGCAACGTTTTCTCTAATTATGCGCAGGAACAATTTTTCTTAGGGTCTTCGTTATTCGAAAATTGCGAAAGATAGGTCCTCGCGAAAATTTAGTCTTTTACACTCTATAGATCGCAGCTCGACTAGTCGCGAGGTAACTTCTGACGTGAACTATCAGGGGCAGCAGCGTCGCCTTGCGAAAGCGGTCACGTGAAAGCAAGATGCCTGCGCAGTACACAAGCTCCTTCCGAATGCTCGCTGTCGCGGTGGCTCAGTGCTTATGGCGCTCGGCTGCTGGCCCGAAAGACGCGGGTTCGATCCCGGCCGCGGTGGTCAAATTTCGATGGAGGAGAAATTATAGAGGCCCGTGCACACTGCGATGTCAGTGCACGTTAAACAACCCCAGGTGGTCGAAATTTCCGGAGCCCTTCACTACGGCGTTCCTCATAGCCTGAGCCTCTTTGGGACGTTAAACCCCAATAAACCAAACCAAACCCATTATCAAGGCAGCTTCTTTTTTTTGCCGTGTTGTGACCCACCGCGAGGCGATATGTACCCCTGTCATGCGCGCAAGTACCCGCCTGAGCTTAAGCCAAATTCAATTGAAATTAAGTTTGCCCGTCTCATGCCTGTTTTAAAGCTGTACGGGAGGAAAGCTCTGGTTGGCACCAATCTTAAATAACCGGTTCAAGAAATGACTCCTCCTAGGCGTGCAACCAGAGGAAGCTTCAAAAGGTTGCTGACAACTGTTTCGAAACAAAATGACATCTACACAAGCGTGCGACACGTGTCAAGGTTTGGTGTACTCATCATGACTCATCACTTCATGCTGTGTCTGTTTTACAGTTTACGATAGACCCCTGCGACGCAAAGTATTTCCTATATACGCGGTTGCCTGAAACGTAAACTGTAGAGACGCAGTTGAAGCCTACTGCATGTTATGTACCTTATAAACTCATTCATGTCTAGCTATTACTTGACAAAGCATTCATTAGTCAAAATAACTGCTTTGAGCATCCTAAACGGCCAAAGAGCATGTGCTGACATAGCTGCACAATGGGGCTTTTCTCTGAGAGCTGTGCGTGCAGGCATACGCTAGTTCTTTTCTCTTACATATCTGCGATCAAAAAAGTGTTCAGGACGCGAGTAAACGTGCAAAAACTTTCTACATCGGAGTTTCCTAACGCAAAAGCATGCTGAACAAGAATACCAGCCGACGCTTTATACCCGGCGTTTCTGCGCTTGCCCCAAGATGGCGGTCACAAAGGCGGTGTCTCCATTCTGCACTGCGGCGCGCTACATCGAGGCGCCCCAGTGTCCAGAAATGCAGGTTATGCGTCTGTGTAAACTCAATGCCGCTGTACTAATGAGGCGGTTTTGCTTAGTCTCGGACTTGATACTTTGCGCTCACTACCTGCTCTAATCTTTGTGAGCCCTTCTGTTGCTTTCAGTCAGGCGGGCTGACTCTACCAGAAACCGAATCTGTAACTACTCTACCTGCATGAAAAGTAAGCTCTTTCTAACTACTTTTTCTTGTGGGAAGTAGGGTTGGGTAAGCTACTTTCGTTAACACAGCCTTCCATCTTTTGTTCTTACGGCATCGACTACGCTAATGTTGCGTATGAAAAGAGCTGAGCACGCAGCTGTGATTTGATTTTTCGAAAGACCAACAATGCTTTCTCCTGCGAGAAACTTTCTAGGCGTGCGATACATAGTATAATTTTGAGCATGCCTGGTCTTTCGTCATAATCTTCAGTCAATTTAAGCTTACTCCACAGAAAGGCTTTTCGCAACGGTCTGCGTTTTTTCTCCTATTTCGCGCACAGCGCGCGCATCCACATTGCCAGGCAGTTTCTGCACCTCAGAATGAGGCGAATGTAACAAAAAAGAAACAATATATTAAAAAATTGTTCAGGCACAACAAAAAAAAGCATGCAAACGTGGTCCTTCTTGCTAAACCTACCTGCTAAAGTATAAGCCTTGTATTATCATTGAAAACAGTAAGCGGTAAGACCCTGGCGCACGAATCGGCTTTGCGCAAGGGAAGTGCTACAGTCAGCACCCACTAAGCATAATCTTGCAAACGTTTCGCAAATTCAGCTGGCGCACGCACTAACAGCAGCTGACCACACGAAGGCAAGGATTCAGCGTCAGCATTACAACATAGCTAAAGTTAATCGCCGGTTCCTCTAATACATTAAGTTCGGCAGGAAGTGGGATGCACCGCATTGCGTCAGCGCGATGTGACTTCTTTGCGATTAGGAGTCTAGTTTCCTTCAGCACTGGATTTCACAAGAATACCTGGTGTGCTCTTTGTGTTCACGTTTTCGCTGCCTCATAAATTTGTTTATCCACTCGCTTTCTCTATTTTATATTTGGGAATCTTGCAATATGGCAGTAAGACGGTTCATAGCCGACGTTAACGTATTTACTGCCTTTTTCCAGTAACTAAAGTGGGTTTCTGAAAAACTACGCTTCCTATAAATGAAAACTATGGCCATAAAAAAAATCTAAGTACGCGGCCCTGTTCTGTTATTTCATAAATTTGAAAACTGATTCCTCCACTTCAATCAAAGCCAGCACGTTTCTTATGCACCTGATCTACACGGTCCACTGCACCAGTGACGTCGATCACTGACGGTCACTGAGAACGCAAGGTGTAATATTCCGAAACCGTCGCGTGAACAGTTCTGTCAAATTTCCGCGTATTTTTCCTATTCCTGTTTCTCGCAAAAGTCAGGAAAACATGCTCGCATATCTTGTTCCCTTCAGTGTTGTTGTCAATATCTGGCAGTCACCACGCAAAGGCCCTCGATCAGGTAATATTTTCCCCAGTTGCATTTTCCTAAGAGCTCACCCTTCATGCTTTCTGTTGTTGTCATTGCTAGACTCTCTTAATGTTTGGTTAATGTAGTGCGCCACACACACGCTGTCTTGTTTTTTTTTCGCTCGTAAATAGGTTTTCTTTAGTTTCCTGCCTTATCACAAGGAGGCAGGCCTGTATCAAACACTATATATACATCGTAATCAGATATAATGCTTCGTTAGCGCGCTTCGACAGACAGCTCAGGCACTCAAAGAGCGATTACAGCCGAATATTACTAAGTAGCCGTCGTAAGGGCGCCGCCAAACATAGTTCGATCTGCCATAGCAAAGACGACGTGTAGTCCTGCCTATTCGCGCATAAATTGCAAAGTCTGGAGACAAAGCGGGAAATACTTAATGTCGGTCATGGCTTCACACATTAAGGGCCACAATCCCCTTTCTAAGCCATCCGTCGTGAGCTTCCGCCTCAAAGCGGCGTTCAGGTGTACGCATAGTACGATACATTTTCCACGCCTGTCCTTTCGACATAAGCCTTTCTTCTCCTCCTTGATCAGCACGCCTCACCTTCGGCGTATCTATAGTGTCATGTAGTATCACACGCCACGGCGGCTCAGGGGTTTGGGCGCTTGGCTACTGAGCAGGATTACCCGGGTTCGAACCGCGACGGCCGCGTTTCGATGGAGGCGAAACGCAAAAGGAACCCGTCTGTTGTGGGATATCAGCGCCCGTTAGAAGTCCCGTGTGGTTTAAATTAATTCGGTTTTCTTTTCTTCTTCTACTCCAACCTTCCTTCCTTACCTCACGGCGTGGTTGAGGTGTCCACCGAGTAGTGAAACACTTACTGCACCTTTCATTTCCTGAACACGATATTTTTTTTTACTTGCTGTGGAAGTCATTATGAGCGCCCTTGCAAAAGAAATCCGTGCTTTGCGTGGACGTCTGGCATTCGCAGTAGTGTGTAGCTTATAAATTGTGAATGGATCGATGACAAGATGGAGGAGACATGAAGAGTCTTCCGGCATCTTGCGACGGCCATTGTACAGGGGCATTAGCCATAATCTAAATGCGCTACAATGTAAATGTCATTTTGCTGTGGTTAAACATTCTGGTTTGGTCACTGAGTGAGAATGAAAACCCCTCGACGCTTCTTTCTCTCTCCGTTCTTTCACTTTCTTCTTGATTCGTTCTTTCGTGACGTGGTTGAGCGCTACAAAGAAAGTAAGACAGTCACTGAGTCTACTTTCCTCAAGACAAGTTATCATTATTAATCCGGTGCAATTCATCAATTGCTCTTTATTCCCGGGGAGGGAGGCCTGGTTGAAAGAAGACCGACAAAATCTAGAACCAGGAACAACAAATAGAAAGCGATCTTGCGAGCTCCTCAGATTGGCTCATCTTGTAAGCTTCTCCACTCCATCACCGGTAGCCATGCATAGTACGGGTAGAGCATGGATGAAAGGAAAGACTGCAGAGCCGGAGTACACGACAGACTAGGTGGGAATTGACACATGTCGGCGCCCTCTCTTCAAGGCTCCTTGTCGATACCCCTCGACGATGATCTTGATAGAGGGGCAATTAAGCTAGCTCGCTACGCTGTATTCCTCCAGCTCTGAAAAGCTCTGAAGGTCTGAGAGAGCTCAAAGTTGCACCACATCTTCCTGTGTCTCAACTCGATGGCTTAAATTAGGTGCTTGCCTTTTAAAGCAGCCATGCAAAAGAGCCTTTTTAGAAAACGTCTATGCAGGAGAAAGCGCGGAGCTTAGTCAGTGACGTCGTTATCGTCGCGTGCTGCGAAAAACAAGTAAAACATTTAGTTCAGGTATAGTCAAACATGTTGCACATTGTTTCTCGCAAGATCCTCGCCAAACTTTTTCTTTTTTTTATGCCATAGGAGGGCCTTTGTTCCAAGTTGCTGAAGTGTGCAGCACATCCAGTGTAGAAGAAGACAGATCGGTTTTTCAGGCAGCACTATAATTAAACAAGCTAAACAGTGGTCGATAGCGATTAAGCAGCTCTTCCCGCCAAAAAATAATCAGTGCTCTCTATACCTCAACTAACTCCAGAGGTAGCACTAAAATACAAACTTTGAAAATACTGCTGACGCAAATGCTACCACGTCTTTACTATTCGTGGTCCCTCCAGTAGTGTTCAAGTAGATAGAACATATTGCCTTTCTGAACTTTAACGTGCCGCTCCCTACAGAAGAAAGAGAATGATTAACGACGTCGTTTAGTTTACAACCTTCGGGCAATAAAAGCAGACAAAAAAAGAGAGGAGACAGGAACCTCCTTTACTTTTTTTTGTTACGTTTGTCTTTGAGCCGAATTCTTTTTTCCTCAAGAAAAGCTCGTTTAACCAGCCCTTGAGCGGCATTAAAAACCCACGATTGCATTAGGGCTTCCAAGCCTCGCTGGATTACAAAAAGTGTAGTGCTCATTAGGCATGTGATTCTGGCACTAACTGCCTTTCTTCGGTCCCTGTTCGTATTATGTTCGTTTTTTATTTTTTCGTTAAGGCTGATACGGGAGGTTAGGTTCGGACCGACCTCAGCTGAGGTTATTAATGACGACGCAAACTTTCGCTGGAACAGTAAGGAACTGTTGGAGAGAAGCATCACTCATGGAATCTGATTCTCACCGCATACCCTTCAGCGCCATGCTTCGTCCGCTGCGCTTTGCTGGAGCAACAGCCGTCTTTGTTCGCCGTCGAAGCACGGACGGGGCAAAGTGTCTAGATACAACACGAAATAAAGAGCACAAAATCTAAAGCATATATAGTTCACGCGAACTTTCTTGTCGTGCCAAGTTCTTTCGGGCGCCTCGCAGATGGACTATGGGAGTTTTAGCCGGGTCTATTCCTTTTTTTTTCCTTGCAAAGACTAAACCATTTATTCTGTCGCGTCACCTTCGTCTCATCCCTGGACTGCGCGAGGCAGGCCTGTCGCCCCAGGCGTGGGGGTCCGAGATCCGGTGATGGATGTGGCACGCACCAGTGGGGTGGGAACAAAAAAATCCCAAAAGGAAAAAAGAAGGGGTACGATTTCACGAACTCGAGCAAGAGACATTTCACGACGGCCGCAGGTGCCCCGGTGCGCAGACGATAACCCTCGAGAGCTGGGCGCTCACGCATGCTTTTCTTCGCGGTGTCTTCAGCACAATGTAAAGAGAAATTCAAGGAATGAGCGGATAAGTGGTGATGATATCGCAAAATGCTATGCATATTTTAGTAGAAAGCAGAGATTTATCGATTTATATAGAAGCAGTAAACGGTGGGTACGAATTCTCTTTTATTTTTCGCCCACCAAGCAAAGTGCTCCTCACGGGCCATGTGTGTGGCACTAAATCTCCGAATACGGAAGTTGAGTGTGAATGCTGTCATCAAGGTAACAACAAAAGAAAATTTATAACTCGAATGCGGGAAACGTGAAACAAACAAGCGCACTGAAACCTCTGCAATATACTGAAGGGTATGGAGTTTTGACAGATGTAAGAATACAAACAGTGTTTAAGATAGACAAGTCGTGTTTCCAAGTGTCACCTTCGATCAAACTCAGTGGTAAGCAAAGATGGACGAGTAGACCCGCCAGTTCAACCTATTGCGTTATCGTTTCATTATTCCTTAAACCCAACGCTCCACGCTGGAGCTCCATAAACTAGCGCCTTTCTCCAACCTTACTAACTACGAAAACTTGTTATTTGAACTGTTGGCCCTAAGTAAACTTGCAAGACCAAAACATACCTAACCTGCTTGCGTGTCTTTCCCACTGACACATCTGGAAAGCTCTTGCCACGTTGTCTACGGGTTTATGGCGTTCCACCGCCGAGCGGGAGGTCGACGGTTCGATTCTCTGCCGCGGCCACTGCACTGCGATGAAAGCTATTTAAGAAAACTTAATCCACTGGGATTTTGGTGCACGTTGAAGGGACGAACAGAAGAAATTCATATTGACGCTTATCGACCGCCTACCGTCCTGTAACGTCAAAGGGCCTACTTTGACTTTAAACAGTGTTTATTGGCTAGAAAATAATAAACAAATAAATATATTGCCCGTATACAGCGTATTGACTGTATATTGCCTGTAGCATGTACAGCTGGACAACACTCACTTGCTAAGTGATCACAGTGCTTGGATAACTATCGAGGCAGATGGTGCGTAATCTGCTAACAATTAACTACGTCGTTAAAGTTCGTCACAACTTGAAACGATATTTAGGAGCGACGAAAATTTCTACACGAAGCACTGTTCGAGCTTTAAAACGGAATACAACACTCAGCAAACGCTCGCGAAGCTCAGAAACAGCCTTGACGGCTATTTCCAAACACCTTCTGAATAGACAGATTGGAAGGCTGTCCACGTCGGGCTATTTCTTCGCTAAAATTTCAGCAGACTGTCCATAGATATCCTGCAGCCGGCCTACTGAGTGCTCATTGAAAGTTTAATGGGGGTCAACGCGACGGCTGCAATCTAGCTGCACAGCTGACGAACTGACGAGCTCTCCTGTCCCGTCGTTGGCGAGTTCGACACAGGCCAGCAGCTTACTTTTGCGATCATGGAAAGTCTTGTAGCGAGCTAAAAGTCACGTATGCTCACAAGGAGAGAAGCACTCGCGATTATCGCGCGAAGAAACTCCCAGCCTTCTTGATCTCGGCGGAAAGGCTCCAACTAGAACTCGACAGCCTGTTCGTATTTTCGGCGGAAAAAAAGTAAATGAAAAAGATTAAGATAGAGCAAGAAGACAGGAATTCACGACAAAGGTCGGCAGTGCGACGCCGGCAAAATATCACAGCGAAATTCAGCTAAAATATTCGCCCACGACATCGGGCCTATGCTGCCTTTATTTCTGTATTATCTTTCGTCAGTAATGGATACACAAGCTTGAGAGCCTGCCATACAAACGCAGTACGCCTAAAAATCAGGGCGAATAAACCAAGGTTATTTCCCAACTGAGGATATCTTGCTTCGTGCAATTATGCAGACACCGATTGCGTCACCGCGCTCCAATGCCCGTTGTAATGTTGTAATGCCGTCCGAAAGCGTACTCGGCACATTCCCAGATCACTTCTCCCCCCCCCCCCCCCCCCCCAACCCTTAGACGTCGGCAGCCTCTATGATTTCTTGAGCGTGTCTCGTCCTCAACAAGCGCCGGGATGGGAGCAATGTGGACTATGTGCTTAAGTTACCTCGGTGCTTTATTTATGGTCTGAAAAAAAAAATTCCTGTCTCCCCATCCATATACAAATCTCGGCTGACGGTGATTGTTTGACCTCAGCGCTCGCGAGCTCTCCCTTGCAAGCATCCGTCGGCATGCTTTCATTGTGGTAAATGAAGCAGGATGTTCGAAAACAGTAATAGCAGTTACTTTCAACCTCAAAAGCATCTCCGCGCAGCTGCGCGGAGAGCATAGGGAAAAAAAACAGCGAAACTGAACCACCGTTCTTATCTTTGACAAGTATTACACTGAACTTCTCTATAGACGAATGGTGCGTTCATTAAACTTGTGCAGAAAAACTTCCTTCATTGGTCAAAATTTTTACAATGAAGGCAGAAGAAAAAAACGTTTTAATGAGACTGCAATATGCGACTTTGGGTGGCTGTAACAGTCTTAAAGTGGCGGGATACGCCTTGTTGCATTTAGACATGTGTTTCTTCATGGGGCCTATTCGAAGGAACTGTGTACGCGTCAAGCATGCTCGCTGCATTCGTGGAAAGATAGAGCAACAGATATATTTTGTTTCAAGTTGCAAACATTACGTGTGCGGCAGCATGGCGGGATTCATCCGCGATGACATGTGCGTTGGGATCCAAGTGTGTTGCTTGCACGTTCTACAAATTAGTGACTCTGTCAGTTGACATTATTCTTGTGCACAATTCTCGTTGGCATACGCACTGCCCTGCAAACACAGGGTCGTCTTGTTGCCGTTGCTGGTTCCAAAATCATTGCTAGCTCGAGCCTAGAGCCACCTGGGCCTAAACGCAAGGTGGGCACACCAGAGCGTTACCTGAAAAGCATCAATTGCTGTTCAAGCTGCTTTATTATTGTCGCCTGAGCAATGCTTATGTGATTTACACAAGTTTTATGCCAATGATATACGTTGATTAAGCATTCATTAACTAGCCCGCAGCATGATCAAATTCCGTGTCCCAATGTCTCCGAGGCAAGCATCATCTAGCGCTACTTGTGAAGGTAAAAACGCACACACACACACAAACTGTCTCTCTCTTTTGTTAGCATCAATTTTCCGCTTAGCGCAACAGAAGTGTCGGTAATTTTACACATAATTTTACAGCATCGCTATACACACACGCGCGCCGCCCATAGCCATCTTGAAACCACCATCACGTCGTTAACCTCAAAGACTGCTCAAGTAAGTGCATTCATCAGGGTCAAGAAAGATGTTCTCGGCATCCGTGGTAAAGCCGCTGGCACAACTGAATATCGGCCGTGGGCACCCTAGTTTGGCTCTTCGTGTTGTGGAAATATTTGTGTGTATTATTTTGAACCACAATCCCTATGGTGACCGTAACACACAACGCGAAGCACAGCTGCTACAAACAAAACAAATAATCAATCTTTTTGCTGTCGATAACTCTCCCCATAGTTGCTCACCCACGTGAAGGGCTCCGTGCGGAAGCGTGCCCAGGATCTACGCGTGGAGCATACTTGACCTCCGAGTGTGCCATGAAACTGTCATTTGTGTTTCTACCAAGTACTGCCTGGTTATTGCTTATCCATGTCACTGTGTTACTTTCAAGGCGAATAATTCGACCTGTGACGGGACAGTTCCGCGTAGAGTGAGCTTGATCGGAAAAAACAGATTCAACGAGGACCTTTCGCGAAAACTGATCGAAGCCCAAAACCTTACCCTAAAATTATTTCATGCCTCCAGCATCACTACATCATTTACTACATTGCGCGAATTACTGAGGTTGCTCTCGGCGAGTCCTTTCCCAGTTTTTTGGAACGTCGTTATATCGAACGGTGTGTAAATGATTCGAACATCAAGGGGGTCATACACACAGGCTACTCGTCGTTGCCTATTCATTTTGGTCTCTGGGACTGTCATCGACGAGAAAAATTCATCACCACTGTCCTGTCGTTTGTTGCTCCAGCAAAGAAATCGGATTCCGTTAACTCCAGCAAAGCAATAAGAGGCGTGCCAACTCTTCGTCTGCTACGGCGTTATTCACCATTACACTGACGGCTGAGTCATGAGGCGAAGCGCAACCGCAGGCTGCTTTTTTTTAATCAGTGTAGCAGTAGTAGCTGCTAGATATTCTTAGCCAGCAAGCGAAGTCGTACCTAATCAGGTGCGCCTGCTACGTGCCCTTAGTTCAGACTTAGCACTGCAGATTTTGCGCAATGGACGTAATT
>JARKHS020004678.1:0-87945 GCA_030143305.2 Amblyomma americanum
CAATGGACGTAATTGAATGCCGTGTTACATATCTGACTGATGTTTAAAGCCACAATGACGGCGAAAATTAATGAAGTGGTGGAAAACTTCAAGCAAAGCATATCGGCCCTGACAAAGATAAGTCCTCTTGTCGAAACGATGGCAAGCACCCTGAGGGTTTCCCTCCCTTGTTCACTTTGTGATTAACAATAACCTTCTGACCAACCTCTCTCGACCATGGACTCGGTCACAAAAGGCAGTTCTCATACTGCGTCAGTCAAGACGACGTGTTTGCATGCGCTAACCACGTAAATAACAAAAATAACGAGCCAAAACAAGTGCTTTCTCTACATGGTATTTTAGTGCCTATAAAGAAAGGAGAGCAAGAAAGAGAGAGAGAGAGAGATTATATGACCATCAGTGGGAAAAGGAAAGAGAGACAAACATTGAAAGCACAAGAAAGAGAGCCTCCTGAAGAATACTTGCGCATTAGTGCGAGTAAGTGAGCTCAGGACAGCCGCGTTATGGCCTCCTGTCGAGCATATCAATTATTTGCAATCTTGGTGCACCAGCACATTGCAGAAAGATTGCATATTCACGCAACTCTGCGGTTCTTTACGTGTATTCTCATCGTGAGACGCAAGTTCTTAATCTGCTTCAGGCCACTACATTAAAAATAAAAAGTAGTATGTTCTTCCTTACTCCTTTTGCCGTCAGGGAGTTGACACTTCTTGCTGAAAAAGCGAATGTTTCCTAAAACAATTCAACGGCTTTGTTGGTTTGTTTTAGCAAATTCCCTCCTCCACCTTACATCGTCTTTACTTTTTTACCTTTTTCATTCGCATACCACTTCTCGTATTTTTTTTTTATGAAAAACATCCGTACATCTCCGTGGCAGCCAAAGAATTCAGAGTTGACTTGCGGAGCTCTAGAAATCTAGTACATGCGTGTGGCAGTGCAGGTATACGGACATATGATGAAGCCAGCCTTCGAGTCTTGCTGCTTGACTGGAAGGCTTTCCTCTTCAGCCGTCAAATGATGAACGAAGGTTTTTTTTTTTGTTCCAAGGCTTGTTTATTGTTTACTTGCTAGTTTGTTTTTGTTATTTGAAACTGTTTAATTTGGTTTTGTTTAATTGTTTATTTTGTTGCTGTCTGTGCCAGATCTAAAGAGTTTCGAAAACTGTGCACCTTTCCCACGCTATTTTAAACATCGCTGCGTGGTGGAGGTATACTCAACCTGCTAGCGTTGTCCCTTACGACAATCAAGCGTAGTATTCGAATCTATCCGACAAACTACAAAAGCCATCCGTTGAAGATCAAGGTTATTTTAACCGTTGAAGGGAACAATTTTTCACGCAATTCGAGCAGAATCAGGAAGGATAGCAACACATTTGATTTTGCACCGCAGGAATCAAACTCCATCGCACAGGGCTCAGGAAGATAGGTATAACAATCTGGAAATCAACGTACACAGTTAGCCGTTGTACTGTTGGAGCAGAGAAAAAAGGGTAATACGTCTAAAGGAATCGCGTGACACTAAACGTAGTAAAGTCATCCACAGCAGCAGTGAATTCTAGCGACCACATACTAAGCTCTTTCGCAGAGAGGCTGTTAGCAATTTCCGTCCAGTATCACGATCTCTTGCCTTTTTGTTTCTTCTGGGAGGCGGCACACTCTTTATCCGAGTTAACGCAGCTTTTCCTGTGTGCGTCTCAATACGTCGGCCGTTCTTACTCCCCGCGCTGTTCCTAAGCATTCACGCTCACTTAGCATGACCGTCAGGTGATCACATACTGATGTGAAATATGCCACATGGCGATGCTGTCTGTGCCAACTCAGTCGGCGGGAGATCGTACGTGGGGAAACTTGCGTCACCCTAATACCAACCTGTCATGATATGCCAATATATGAGAGGCACGTTTCTTTCCAGTTTGCATAGCTTCTTCTGGTTGTTTCCTTGTCCTCTGACATATTTATTTTTGATATATTGATAGACTTGGGCGGCTCGTTAAGCAACTTCCGTGTTGAGTCACAACCATACAGCTTTCCCAGCGTGCTGAGATGAAAACGTGTACTCATCTAGAAAGGCAGTTATAACATGCTTACGAAAGGCTGTAGTTCACAAAGTCAGCTTCTATAATTTGGCTTCAAGCTATGGTGTACTTACGATAACATGGACACAAATAAATGGCAAAGATTTACGGACAGTGCTTAGCATTCGTAGCGCATGCGCACACGCATGTCCACTGTTGTCATACATATCGAATAGGTACGCGAAAGCTCCCTGCCGATCGCTTAGACAAGTAAGATTAGCTTGTACTTACAATCCAATGCACTTTCTCAACTTCGGCGTAGTAGTAGCCCGCATTCGGACACCCATTGGAATGTTTTTTTCTCCGCTTTAATTTAATTACCAAGAATATAAACGGTAATGCACACAACCATTGTGAACAAATAAATGCCGCTTCGGTCGACCTACGTTGCTGAGCAACCAGAAGCAAAACCAAAATTAAAATAAAAATCTAAGAACTGTGAGCCTTGTACACGACCGCTTTCTGTTCCAGAACACGGTGTCGAGCTTGTGTGGTAGGAGTAGGTTCAATGCTGGTTCACAATGCAAACACTACGCTTCGCTGTAAATTTAGGCTCCATGTGCGCTTGTCCGTTTCCTTAGTGATGAATGAAAAATTGGTCCTATAAATTATGGATACATACCAGTGACTTAGATAAAACCAATGATTGGAAAATGTCAGTGTTTGGGTCAGGGTCCAATGCGTTCAGAAGAGCTGACAGCATCGTTGATAGTGATGATCAGATATGAGGACGATGATGAAGGGTAGTCGATGGATTGTTATGACAGAATAAGTTCCAACATCAAATTATAAAATTTATATTTATGAAATGTATAAAATAACTTGCGAATTAATAGTGCTATTACGTAAGAGAACCTTTCCTTCTATACTCGTACCCGATCAATGCTGTCTCGTGCATTTTTCGATTGATGGTCATTTTATTCGTGTCAGTAACAGATCTTTCGGGTTTAGTTCCATGCTGCGAATACCATGCATCACCCAGAAGACCGGTAAGACAAACTGTGCGCCGATTCGACGCTCCGTACACACGGCTTGATCAAATTCCAAGCTTTTCATGTTAGGTCCCGTCAGACCAAAGCAAACGAGAGCGAAATCACAAATAAACTAGTTTCGATTTGTTTACCTTATTTTCAATGCCAATCATTCAGATTCTTTCCAAGTCTTCGTCTGCCCTAAACGATGTCCAATCTTTTCATTGTACGCCTCACTTAAGAAGGACTCGCTCTACGACTTGCTCCACTCGGCGTGTTTGGTGAAGGGTGCATTTTGTTCCGAAGAGCTGGAGGCGATGCTGATGATGGTGATAAGATATTCGGATTATCATAAACGGTCGCCAACAAAGAGGATGGCTACTGCGATTATGATGACGGTGGTGCTGATGTTGGTAGCCATGGATGAGATGGTATGATGAATAAGTCGTTTACAAAAGGGGCTCGAAACTCGCTTTTTACTATTACCGCCCCCTCATATGCATCTAGTTAAAGCAACGCAGCTCTAATTAGCGCCTTACAAATCAAATCTCTGTATAGTGATCAGATTGAACTTTAAAGAGGCGCCATATTTGCATATTAGGTGCATTTCGTCTAATCTTTATGTGGATTCAAAATGCTGAAAATTTTAAAACATATTTCGCTCTAAATTTAAGGAAAAGAATTCCGGGAGATCGGTCCTTAAATAAATGACCCTGCCTTCACAAACACTCACAAGAATAAAAGAAAAGACAACGGCCCGCTTTCTATTCGCTTGCGCAATGTTCAGTGCCAAGCATGGGGACTCCGATCTGTGCTGTGACGTCTATCCGGCGCTCCGTGCCCCGGAATCGACAGCCACGGCGGCGTCTGAGGTCACGGTGCCAGAAAATCACCCGTTGGCACGTCATGCACGCTCCGTTGGCTCCAGAGGATCCACACCGCGCGCGCGCGCATAACCCGCCCAGGGTGATCGTCGTCAGGGGAGGGGGGGGGGGGGGAGCGTCCTTGGAAGAGCGCGCTGTGGAGAAGATGGCGTTGCGGCTTCCGTTTGCCCGGCACCGTTCGCGCGGCTCGGCAGCAGGTGTTCGGCCGGGATCTCTCTTGTTCAGGAAACAATGGCCCGACGCGGATAACAAGCGACCGGAGCGAGAAACGCTGCGCGAAGAACGCCCGCCAGCTATAGCGTCATCCGCCGCATGGTCAGAGGCCCGCAGCTGAGGCTGCAAAGGCTTGACTATCGCGCGCTAGCCGTGTGTGCGTTCGTGCGTTGCTGAGCGATAAGCGGCGTAATCAGTGATACAGTGTCCCCTTATCTCTACCGTGCTTGTACAAAGAGAAGTAGGGAAGGTGAGTTTGTCTTTCCGTATCGCTCATTTTTTTTATTTCTTCGGCTTTTGCGATGTCTTTGAGCGATGTTGTTGGGAATGTTGCGTGCTTTTGATTTCGAGCGACGTCAATGGCGATCGTATACGGACATTGCTGCACTGCCAGATGCGGCGTGTAGCTTTAGTCGTTGCACTGCTATCTAGCCTTACATAAGGTTACGTATCTGAGCATCACGGTGCACTGCCACGATGAAAGTAGCGAGTGACCACGGCGTACTTCTGTGGCTTTTTGAGCACAAAGCGGCAAACGTTTGTTTCCTGGGAGAAATCGGCAACAATTTTTTGTAACGTGAAGAGTTTGTTTTTTTTCTTCGAAGTGAGCAAGATCCACCTAAACGCAAACCTAGAAAAACTGGCAAGTTTACTGCCCGCACAAACGATAAAGCTATCCAAACTGTTATATGACATGCTTTACAAGCTAGTGATAGCAACTTCACTCCATCACGTAATGAAAAATTACGCAAATAATTTAATCGGCATCAGCATGTAAATTCTGGAATGGACTCTTTTCGGTGCGATCTATGATTTGACCTGCTTATGCTCGGAACACCTTTTATCTACAATTATTTTCAAGCTATGTTTATGAAAATATTACTTATGCTGTGAATACAACAGAAAAACAGTTAGAACCTTCACTGTGTGCCACCAGGGGCACTGATGTGCCTCAACACAAGCAAGATAGTGCGAACGGCAGGCTTCTGTCACATGCACTGACGTGACAGCCTTCTTTTCTATGGTTCTCACTTCGGCAGCGGAAAAATAAATTGGCAAGAATGTATGGAACCTTGAGCATAGGTGACTCGCTGCACGATTATAAATTCATGAGCAGTAGCGAAAGGGTTGACGCGTACAGGACGAAAAACGGCAAGACAACAGCCGGTATTGTTGTTTCTTGTCTGCATGTACTATTTTATTTGTAATAATAAATTAAAAGAGAGACTGCCAACTAGCCCAACAAACACTTCAACGTTCATTGCAGCAGAGGCGCATTCTTGATTCATCGGGAACGAGGCAAATGATGCCATCGTTATTGTTGTCTTCTGGCTCTGATCTTCCACCAGTTTTTTCATATCCTTCACAGCCGGCGAGAACATAGTTCTGGGGAAGAAACAAATGAAGCTATGCTCGAAACAGGACAACATATGAGGCCCAAGGTGGCAAAAAAGGATCTCACGAGCAGGATCTGTGCCATTTTTTATTGTAAACATGATTTATGCGTAGGTGTTTTATGCGTTACGAAGCGCGTTTCGTTTTTCAGCTTTTTCAAAAGTAAGATGTATGAATGAGCTTTCCATTAGACCAAAATTTGACTTAGTTTCGCTTTCCGAAATTGGGCTTATTTCGAAAATAAAAAGGATCCTTATGTGATCGCATCACCAACGGCAGTGTTCCTTCCCGCGATCAGTAGCTATCAGAGGTGGCGGCCTTGAGAGGAGACCGCTGGGGGACGCTGCCACTCATTTCACTCGTCAGCCTTACCCTGGGTAAGAGCCACATTTAAAACGTTTGGACAGTATCCACTGGATATTCCACGTAACAGCTACAGTTGTTCGTTGCAATCTTAATTGAACTAGATCTCTAAAATGCAATTGCTCAGAAGTAAATGTTGCAATGTGTCATAAGGGATAGCGGAGTAATTACTCATCGACATCCACCCAAGCGTTGCCGTACGGCTACAAGTCATAAGTGAGAACTCCCGAGTTCACGTGTCTGCAGTGATGACTGCCTTATGTACCTGAGCCATAAGGAGCCATAAACACCTTAGCGGTGGCCTTGTTACTACGCGAGCGCCCGTCTTAGTAGGCTTTCCCAAAGGTGCATAAGCACGCTGGCTCTAACGCTTTTTTTTTCATCACAGATTTATCTAGTGGATTCCTCGCTTGCTGCGAAGGCAAATGATCTCAGGTTATTTTGTTTTATTCGCACCGTGGTGAGGACGTTAGTGATTTCTTCTTTGTTGCCGAAAATTCTAGAAAGCATGCTGAGAGCTACGTCAAAGTCCTCAGCTGCTTTCTTCGTAAACAATGCTGCCATTTTTCATGGCCGCATTCTGGTCAACAGAAATTTTCTTGTGCGTAGGTTTTCCATCATTGTCGCCAAACTTCACTTTGCACTCTAAACACGACTAAGCCCATATGGGAGTAAAAAGTAACCTGTAATCTAGCGCGCTTCCTTTTAGAGGCAGGTTATTCTTCCCAAGTCCTGTTGTGAATTTTCATCACTAAAAATATGGAACACCTAATATTGGCAACGGAAACAAATTCCGCCTTCAAAGCATGCGAAGTTCTAGCACTTACGAAAATTTTAACCGACGTTTCAATCTCCTCTATTTCGTAGTCTTAAGACCTCCGGTTCCTCGTTTAAAAGCCTCATCCTATTGCTAACTGCATTAAGTTACTATACTTTGCGGTGGGAATATACCTCCATTGCCAAGAGTGATCATTTCATATATTTAGTGGCCGATATATACCCCAGAACAGTCACGGCATGCCCCGCCCCTGGAAAGGGAGTGCGAGAAATGAGCGCTTACTTCATTTATACTCCTATATAAGCTAATTCGTAATTAGAGTGTGTGAAGTCAGTAGCGCGCACACGTAAGGCATACCAAACACACTACCACAACAGTCAATCACGTGACCACGCGGCGAAAAGCGAAACTAAACTGCACGAGGCAACTGGAATAATAATAATAATAATAATAATATTAATAATAATAATAATAATAATAATAATAATAATAATAATAATAATAATAATAATAATAATAATAATAATAATAATAATAATAATAATAATAATAATTAATAATAATAATAATAATAATAATAGGTTTTGGGGGAAAGGAAAGGGCGCAGTATCTGTCTCATGTATCTTTGGACACCTGAACCGCGCCGTAAAGAAAGGGATAAAGGAGGGAGTGAAAGAAGAAAGGAAGAATAGGTGCCGTAGTGGAGGGCTCCGGAATAATTTCGACCACCTGGGGATCTTTAACGTGCACTGACATCGCACAGCACACGGGCGCCTTAGCGTTTTTCCTCCATAAAAACGCAGCCGCCGCGGTCGGGTTCGAACCCGGGAACTCCTGATCAGTAGTCGAGCGCCCTAACCACTGAGCCACCGCGGCGGGGCGCAACTGGGAAGCAGAACAAGCACAGAGGAGGCCCGCAGCGGGCAACGAGGAGGTTTTAAAACGGGAGAACGCCATGTGACCTTGCCAGCTCTTTCAAGGCGCAGCGGGCCGTACACATCTCGCTGTGCGACACCGTTCAGTGGGCCGCGTTCCCAAGTGTCCGCGGAGATTGGCGCGCAGGTGCCAAAACTTCGTCGCGCACAATCCGATGCCAGCGAATGCGAGCCGCGCTTGGTTTCCCGATGTTTTGCGCGGTGATTGATACAGCGGGTTATGTGTGGTAACCTCAATTTTGCGCATCGAATGAATACAGAAGTGCTGAACAGCAACGCTAAATATCGATATTTTCCAAGCGAAATAACCAGTGGGGTTAGTTTGGGGTTCGTTGTATCCATTTTAGAAACCTTTTAGCTTTCTATCAACAGCCTTTTATGAGTGCTTTCAAGGGCATCATCTATTCATTTATCATATCCGTTATTTTCTTATAAAATGTTTCTTCATAGCGAGGTTTCAATGTATATTAACCTCAAATCGATTGTTTATGCTTGCTTCCAATATATATTATTCTTCTATTAACAAATAAAATGCAATAAATGCAGGATTTTCGGGTTCATGAGCAGAGAGAATATAGTGGTCGAAAGAAGCCGCACTGAATATGGGCCGTGTCATCGTATTTGCTATTATTTTGAGGAGTTCCAGAATGTAGAAACCTTCATCTTGCTTCTAGAAATTTTTACACAAAGATCAAACTGGATTCCAATTAAGGCTTCGTCCCACTTCATCTTTTCGTCTACCGGCCGCCTCTTTTTTGTTATAAGAAAAATCATGCAAAACTGTATACGCCCGAACTTCAGGAAGCGATAAAATATTAAATATTTTTCGGTAGAAAAAAAATTGCTTCCCCTAATAATTAAAAATCATCCGTTAACTGAGGAAAATGTTTTCCTCACCAACGTGTTTGGAGCCTTGGACACTACGCAAATGCGTTCTTGATGTTGTTTATGGTGCAACATCAAACATGTCACATGCGCTCCAATGCCGCCTTTCTCCCAACACACAGGTGTTATTCTCATTAAAACACGCACTTTTTTTTCTTGTGGAATCACAATGTGGTCGATGCGATTGAATGTGCTCACAGCGTCCATTTCTTCACTCGTCCGGCGTCACAACTACTTCGCGTGGAAAAAACAATACGCTCACAAAACAAGGCTCGCAGAGGAGGAGCTTAGAGCTTTTGAACATACGGTGGGCGGCGCGAACTCTTATGAAACAATTTTTGGGCGTTACAGCGAGAAAAAAATTTAGAGCTAAGCTTCTCAGCTAAGGTCATTAACCAGCTAAAGCTATTATATAACTCGTTTAGCAATTTAGGTTAGTCTCACGGTCCCACACTTTTCATCTTCCCTATCCGCACTTGCTCTCTTCTTCCTCGCCCCTAAAAGCGCAGAAAGAGATTTCTCTCTCTCCACATTTTCACCTGCTAGCCATGCTGGTAGCCTCTACCTGCCACTATTGCCGTCCTTAATTACTTAGTGAATTAATTTAATTTACCTTAGTCCATGGAATCTAATTTAAGCTAATTCAATTCAATTCAACTCAATGGCCGCAACCGGACACTGTCATCAGGTTGCGATAATTCAATAGAATGTAAGTGAGTTAAATTGAATTGAATTTCGTCAAGTTAGACAAAGTATATGACTTAGTAATGAAGGTCGTTAGGCTGGCGCTGCATAGGTTACACAGCAGATTGCAGGGCTTATTCTCGTTAGACACGAGCAGAAGGTCTGCACGGCAGCGTTAATCTAAATACATATCTTAAGCCTCGGTGGTTCCGTGAATGTGCATACAAAATCTGGCAACCGTAGCTCCAACAGTTCTTCCCTTATGAGTTTTTTCCATGCTTTCTGCTAAGGGCCTTTTAGTCTACATAAACATGCAATAACTTTTTACTGAGTATATTTAGTTTATTCACGAGAGAATGCATGTTTAAATAGAAATTACAAGATATCTCATACAAAAGCACGAGATACTCCCGCTGGGAGCATAAATCTAGTTTAGACAAATAAAGCAACTCGGGAGGCTGCGCAGTGCGCCCCTATCGTTTCACACTTGTTTAAAAGCTTACTACGTGGGAGCGCAGTGAGCGCTCCCTGAATTCCAATATCACTTATGCTGCGGTGAGTGATTCGTTTCTTAAGAATTCCATAAAATATAAATGTACATTATAATGTACGCGGGGTCTGACGAGGATATGGATCAACCAAATTTATAACAGCTTTCTCGGTGAAAGCCGCTTCTTAGTAGGAATATTATATGGGTTAATGGCGTTTGTGCCACTCGCTGTCAGAGACAGCGGTGCGCTTGAGTACAGTAGATATTGCGTTATGCTGGGAATTAAGTCTACTCATTCAACACTAAATCTTAACATTTAGGCATGTGCCAAGGTCCCACACATCCAATAGCCTATAAGTGCCCCAATTCATAGTTACTGTCTGCTCAAGAAGGAATTCGCACTGTTCAAGAAAAGACATGCGTTCCGAACACAGTGTCTACGAAAGCTTTGTTTGCTGTAGTTTTCAAGCAAGTTCTTAGTTGCGTATTCCTCAGCGACGCAGTGCACTTACATTACCATAATCTTAGCGTCCGCATTAATGTAAGTTCATGATATGACGTCCACGACTGAGAGAGCTAAGCAACGATTAGTGTTGCAAGGTAGAGTAGTGGGCACACAAAGTGGCATTCGGGAAACATTTTTCCACTCAGTGCGAAGTTATATAGCTAGTGAGCATGCTTTGAACTAACAAATTGCAATGCCAATAATAATAATAATAATAATAATAATAATAATAATAATAATAATAATAATAATAATAATAATAATAATAATAATTGGTTTTTGGGGAAAGGAAATGGCGCAGTATCTGTCTCATATATCGTTGGACACCTGTACCGCGCCGTAAAGGAAGGGATAAAGGAGGGAGTGAAAGAAGAAAGGAAGAAAGAGGTACCGTAGTGGAGGGCTCCGGAATCTGCAATGCCCATGAAAATCAGGAACTCTGTGGGGAATAGTAATACTGGCCATAAATGCTCATCTGAATAACGAAAGCATAGCTATTCAGAAACTGCTAGCCTATCCGTGACGTCAAGGAGTGGGCAACGGTTGCCCGATATTGGGTCTGTTCAAACAGAAATGAATAAACTGTATGCTCAGGCGAAAACCGATTTATGAGAGAGAATTTTAAAGAAATCTCGCGATTCTCAATGACTAAGTTATATGTTCATTTAGAAAAGCAGCAGGCAGTTAGTTGGGATGACAGCAGAATCTGCAAGTAAGGCAACGAGGCCAAAAACAGAAAAATTGAGTGCTCACTAGCGGTACTCTGAGAGGGGCTACAGAGTTTAACTCATTTTGGGCAGCCATCGATTATATCTGCTGGCAAAGGATTCCTGCGATAACTAGTATAAGAGAAAAAAAATAACGCTGTTAAGTGGCATGCTTGGTGCGAACCACCAAGCAAGCCTTATGGCAAACACAAATTTTCGCTAGTTTTCCGCATTCTGTTAGGGAAGAAAAAAAAACGGGTAGGCTAACTGCAGTTTACATGGGTGCATTCCTTGCAGAAGAGCCTGGCGCTTGCTTCTTTTGTAAGCTTTATTCGTACGGTTGTCATTTTCATCCCTCAGTTAAGATAGTGCGTCCCCGCTATATTCATCCCGAAAAAGAAATATAGCGGCGAATGAATAAGATATCACTAAACATAAAAGCCGCATGTGTTAACCGTGCATTTAGGCTTGTGTTTACTAGGGTGTTATGTAACAATGTGGAAGTTGGCTCGAAGCAGGATGTGGCCTGGTGCTATCGACAGCTGCAAGACTGACTGACTAATAAGCTTGCTGCGTGTGCCTAAAACAGAGCGCACATGCTTCGCCACACATTCAATCATAGGCAGTTCAGTGGTGTTTTTTTTTTGTTTTAGGGGGAGGGGGGGGGGGGGGGGGGCTACAAGCGGATCTCTACATCACCTCAGTGAGATTGGAAGCGGTGCCTAGCTCCATTTCATGAAGAATGTCGCCTATGTGCGTTTTTTTCTTGTTGTTTTAGTTGCCAGTAGCTTCGAATACATTGCAAAGACGCCCGTTTTGAACACAAAATGCGCGCGGTGCTTTTTTGCTGCAAAGTGTTATAACCACAATAAATCGCGCCGCCTATGCTTTCTGTATACAACTGACAATGCAAGCTCGTCAACATGAGTGTTTTGCTGTACTTCAGGTAGGCAACTATCTTTACTACGAGTTTTTGGCGAAATTCACATCTCAGTCAGATCTGCGCTAAGCTAGCCTGTTCCAAAGCGAAGCCAAAATGCAATTCCGCTTTTTATTTCACCACTATTTTATCGTCTCTTTAATTTCCCCAGAATAAAGAGATGCGTTGATAGGCATAGTTGGCCTTGGATTAGCCGTCCATTTCTTTCAATCGGTTCGTCCCAGTCTGCTGCACGTATTTCGCGCCGCAGATGCCACCTTCCCCAAGAGCAAATCCTTGGGGCCACAAGGACGGACGCTGTCCCTTTCGTCTCCGTCAATTATGTTTTGTTCATCAAACGAAAGCGTTTGAAAGCATACATCTAGGGTTAACAGCTTTAGTCCCAGCCACAAATTAGCCGCAAAAACGCTTCGAAACGTCTGTGTGGCCGATTTCAAACTGCACCAGCATCGGCTTCTGCAGAACAGAAAACGTCAGTTAGCACGCGTCAGCACTTGATAAGCGACGCCGCCTTTTGAAGCACTTTAAAGGTAGTTTTCGCACGTGCAACTTTTAACCTAAATCTGCAATCCAGAGGCATCATTGGTCTATAACTTCGCTGCTACGATTTGGCCTGTCATTACTGTTTGTTTTTTAAATTTCTGCCCATAAGTTCAGCAGTTGATTTATGACATTCAAACGCTTTCCTTGAGTCATTTGAGCACGAGTTTAGGATTGTGCAGTCTAAACGGCGTCTAATAAGACCCAAGAGTCAATAACTTTTTGCTTGCGGACTGACGATGGGCTTAAAGTTTTCTGATGGACATAGGCAAACAAGAAAAGAAATACTTTCCATGTTTTGCTCCCCGTTCCATTACATGTCTGCACACAAATTTCTTTTTTGAAGATACACCATCTTAAAACAAAGCATCAGATTCGTTTTACGTTTACGAAGAGAACAAAATGACCTTTACACCTGCGATACTGGAGCTGATATTCATATTCTCATTAAAAAGGGCAATAAAAAGGGCACTAGGTGGAATCTCTACGTTTCTGCTCGCCAACAAACTTTTTAGAAAAGCGCGCATTGCGAACATCTTAGAAACCACATATCGATGCATATGACAATGTATTTTTGGCCATAAGATACAAACATAAGGTAGCCATAAGGTATAAACTGAACAGAGGTGAACTAAGCAAAATTCATGTGAAAGAAACAAGGCAGTAAGTCATGTGTAAATATTAAAAGCTCCTAATTATACTGTGCTAGGTAACCGAAGTTGGAAGTGCACATCATTAATTATGTTCACAATAACGACATGAAGGCAGGTCTCGTGAGATGATGTGGCCTGCAAAAAGGACTGATTGCGACATACTTCATGACTCTGTTGCCATATTGTAAGGCTGGTCGATGCGATGTGATACATTTGACGGAAAATGAATTTCTTCAGCCCGAAGCTTTGAATCGGAAACTACACCAGAAATAATGGTATCCGAACATGTTTCGATGAGATACAAATAATCACAAAGAAACTTCAGCCTTCACACCGCTTATTTTAATGGGGTAAAGAAGATCCAAAATAACGAAGCCAGGCAACATTTTTTACGACCCATTCAAGTGAATAAACTCTTCATAGCGTGCCATCTGACTCCTGTGTGCTCAATTTAGGGCGTATGAATTATTTGTGCAGTGAAACGTTCAGTGCATGCGAATAAACTTAAATGATTTAATAAAGGATCATTACTGATAATATACAAAATAATGATTAGTTACTCTCTGAACAGACTATAACTACACGTCTCTAGTAACCTTCTCTCCTGAGCTATTCATTGCAACAATTAGTCACGCTATAAAGATAAAACTATAGAAGAATATTAGAATATCTTCTAATAGTGAAACCACTGCTTCTCTGCTTAACTCAAGCTGCGGTGATAAGACGGCAGGTCAAATCCGTGGCGCAAAATGAGCCATCGATGAAGCTAGCTGGCGGCGTAGGAGAGGTTCGGAAAGAAACCGGATAGGTGAAGTGCACCTTAATGTATTTGTGAAACGGCAGACTGAATGGCTAATATAACACGCTGGAAATATTGGCATAAAAAGCAAAACCTGCTCTTCCACGTCTGTGCTTTCGTGGAGGCTCTAGAGACATATAATCAAGTACATCTTTTACAGTACGTTCTGAATTCCTAAAAAGCCATCTTCATCACACAAAAGGACGAAAAAATATATCGATATGCAATCGTACTTAAATTCCTTGATTTTCGCCGTGCAAAGTCCTTGCAAACAATCCGCGAATGTGACGGAAATAGCCCGTGAAATCTGAGTCAGTCGCAGAACAAAGGCTACTGTCGCTAACCCGAGGCTGCTCCAGAAGAAATAGTTAGGGATGCGAACTAAGTCCTCTCACATGACAAAGACCGCTGTCATTTCGAATTAAGAAACCCTGTGCTCGCCCCCTTCTTTGGTGGGGTTTATTTGCTCTTCTCACGAGTTCGTCGGTTCTGTGCATAACCTTCTCTTACTATTGTGCGCACGCCTGACGTCTGACTCTTAAGCTTAGTATTTCTGTGATTTCTTTATTGATGAATTGCTAGCTTCATAGGAATCCCCAACGCTGGTATTGGGCCGTCGTATTGGGCCGCTGGTATTGGGCCCTTCAGTAGACAATACACCGCTTCGAGCATGCAATGCCGCCGTAACCCGAAGCTAGGAAAAGAATCACGAGAGCGCATACCTCCTTTGAAGTCGTCTAATCAGTGTTCTGGAAAGGGCTTACCTAGAGGAGGTAACAGGCGAGTTGCGAGTGGCGTGCATATCAGATTTCTTGGCGTTCATGCTGACAAGCAACCGTCTCTGATTAATAGCAAGGAATTCAAACCTTATAGGTTTCTTTTTATGTTTTGTTTCTGCGTTGACGGAACGTGCCATAAAGCAATGCTAGACGAAAGGTCCGAAATTAGGCAGAGTTTTTGCAGTTTCTACGCATAACGACGGAAGATGGATACCTGCGGCAAGAACAAATAAAAAAGATGCGTGAAATTCTCCAGAACTTTGGACAAAAGGAGTAAGGGTTTTATCGTGGAAGATAACAGTGATTGAATTAATTGATTGATCGATTCATTCATTCATTGTGATTTATTTATTTATTTATTTATTTATTTATTTATTTATTTATTTATTATTGATTTATTTACTTATTTATTTATTGATTTATTGATTCATTGATTGATTGATTTATTGATTGATTGATTGATTGATTGATTGATTGATTGATTGATTGATTGATTGATTGATTGATTGATTGATTGATTGATTGATTGATTGATTGATTGATTGATTGATTGAGGCTGCGATTCCGTTGTCCTATATCATTGAGGTATATTTGTGCATTAATTTTCTCAGCGGTGCACGCCCTTTTAATTGTGAGAGAATTGTGGGACACTGCTAAATTTTATTATGAACATACTGATTTGAATGGTGTACTTTTCCGATGCGTTGCAAAATCATGCTTTTAGAATTTGTTCTGCTCTCGCACCGAGTAGTTAAGTCTACCATAAAAAAACTAATGGGTGCGCTTCTGACAATAAATAGCGGTGAACTGTACGCCCCGAGGAGAGATCTGTGAGTATATTGATTCTTATGGCTCAATCTTACGATATATGCTAGGAAATTGCATTCACAAACAACTTGCCGTTGAAAAAGTGCGTTTGTTGAGAATTCCTGGGTATGATTAGCTTAGCAGCAGTGCATGTAATTCGTAACTGCCAACTTCCACCCCTTGAGTATTATGTAGGTGGGCAGGAGTGCAGGCGTCCTCAAGAATATGGCCTGCGTAGTGACATGATCCGGGGGTACACTCAGAAAACGGGAGGAGTCGCGTGCCAGTTAGGAACGAGGATTCTGCCCCTTCGGCAGGATGCGGAATGTCTTGAAGTTCCTTCCCTGTTCGCTATTTTCATGAAAAGAAAAACATTCCTGGCTCACGACACCTCTGGTCCTGTCAGTGCTTAACTTTTCTTTTTATTTGGTTCTCTCTTAAAGATATGCTTGCGTAACGTGAGCTCAGAGCGTTCATATTTGAGGATTTTTCTATGAAGTGCGAGATGTCAGGACTAGGAAAACAATGAAATACTATGCTTAGTACAACCGTACGTTTAGGCGCAGCCAAATATCAGGCCAACGGCAATGGAGTGGTCTCTTCCTGATTCATCAGAGCTTTAGTACTACGCATCATAACAAGAAACGTAAAATATAACGGGTTAAGAGCGCACCGGTCTCGCCCTGTAGCTGCGCAAAAACCTTTAAAACAGCATTATTTACGACTACAAAACGGTTCCATGGTAACTTAAATCATTGCGCTCAGCTTATAACCGTTGGCCGATAAGCCTTCCCTATCCGACCGGCAGTCATCCTCTTTATTGCAGCTAGTCACGAATTTCCGCGGAAGTCACCGTTGTCTCGAACACAGCTGCAAACAATCTGCCGTGGATAGTTCTGGGTGGTCAAGTCGACGGGCTGTGCACGGTCCGTACTTGGCAGATGTGAACGATATCTTATAACAGCCACAAGAGGAGATTGGTGCACGGTTGTGCAGAGCTTCATTGGGTTGTCCGCGCTCACCGACAACATTGGTATTTTTTATTAGGGAAGAAAATATAGACCACGGTTTTAACTACAGCTTTTTTATTCTCTTGAAGCCACTTTTACGTATGTCTCCAGACAAACCTCCCGCTTTGCTTGTTATCGTTCGTATATTTTTTTATTTTATTCTTTCATATCTTTCTGAGATAATACAAATTGATTTCGCGCCTACCATAGAATGGCTTAGGCGCAGGCATTCCAAAGATCCTTAACAAAACATGAGATAGGCATGAAGCGAATGACTCAAGAAATGGAATCTTCTCCCATGACTGCCAAGCATGCGTTTCTTGTAGACTTGTGCGCAGATCTAACCAAAATTTTGCGTTAAATTTAAAATCCTTCTTTTCGTGTTCACTCTCCAGGACGGATAAAATTTATAGAAAAGACAGTGACATTGAATGTGTTTCTAGTTCAAGCTACACACTACTAACAATGGAAGTCGCTCATTAAGAAAAAGAAATCTAGGTACTGCTTTGGGTTCAAACTTTAATGCGCGGATCACCCCGAAAGATATTACTGAAACGTACTAACCTTTCAGTCTTGCTATTACTTTTGTTTGGGTACCATATTAGCTTAACTCAGTCGCTCGGCACTTACCTTAAGCGCACAGTTGTTCTTCAAAGACTTAGCTGAATGGAAGGCACTAAAGACTGTAAAAATATAGCAAATAACATAGCCTGTTCTCATAAACAGTTCCAACTTACACGCACTGCGAAAACGCTAAGTTGTTCATGCGAATGAAAAAAAAAATCCCTTAGTTCTTATATTATTGCTTTCTGTCACAATTTTAATCTCCACCTGCTTAGCCAATATGCGCATTTCTAGTCAGCGTTGTGTTGAACCCTGGAAGCCCCAAGGTGCACCTACGGTGAATGCCGAAATGCCCCACGACTCTGGTAGGCGGCAACCAGTTAGGAAGCAGCTTGCACTATTGCTCAACCTAACCGTATTAGATACATTTGAGTTGCCGGTCGGTGCTGATTGGTCTAGGCTCACCTGTGACTCTTATGTAAGCCAGGAGTATAGAAAAATCAGCAACCTCACGGACGATTCCGCCCCGCTGCTCTGCTGTCAACGACTTGCGGCACGGAGCCACGCGGGCCTGACATCATGTCTGTGAACAGCAGCTCAGTTTTAGTCTTTCATATGAAGTATGCTGTGCAAAGGACAGAAGTCGATACACCCAGAGTTTACGTGAGGACTGCAGTTTTTTGGCAAGCTAAGCAAGGAAAAAAGCGGTTGAAACTGTTCTTTAACTGATTTATAGCTCTGCAAGAAGGCTAGGGAATCGGAAAAAAAAGATAACGGAGACGTCAATCCGACTTACGAGCAGGCGAACGCTGGGGTTCTTCTCTAGAGCATGGGCTATATTGAAAACCGTCGTAAACCCCAAATGACTAAATATGCTACAGAACTGACGGAAACGCGAAGGGCACATTTCCATACTGTAAACTGCCACTTCAACACTCTGGCGACAAATGCAAAATGGTACGTGGTTCCTCCATAGTGCTTCACGCGGAGCGAGCTTTACAGATGAGCGCAGATTGACGAGCCGCTGAGAGGCATGGTAGAGATGTCTCGGGCTTCCGTGAACGACTCCCTTAGGCAATGAATAGCATTGTTAATTGGTGTAAAGTCTGAGGAATCTATTTATCAAACTTTAATAAGGAAATTTTCGCATAAAGAACAGTAAGATGCAACATGTGAAAACAGACCAGTTGGCCATGACTATTGGGCACAATGGAGTGGAGAACTCCAGATTAAATTCGACCACACGAGGTTCTTTAATGCTCTAGGGACACCTAATTTCAGTGGTTTGTTCTT
This sequence comes from Amblyomma americanum, assembly GCA_030143305.2. Taxonomy (NCBI): domain Eukaryota; kingdom Metazoa; phylum Arthropoda; class Arachnida; order Ixodida; family Ixodidae; genus Amblyomma; species Amblyomma americanum. The sequence continues at coordinate 18,270 of JARKHS020004678.1, forward strand.
TATAAGGATGCACAAAGCGACACTAAATATGGATCGCCATGTGGATTTGCATGAGCCCAATAAACCTTGAAATCTAAGGTTTGACGAAATCTCGTCTGGCTGAGTCGTAAGTTCATATTAGTACCAAAAAAGGAAACGCCTATTAAAGGTTCGGTAAAAAAATAGGCGTTTCGGCTTCCCTACGGAAGCCTTGTTCACTGATACACGATAAATCTTGTTAGATCAATTTCTCTTCTTTTTTGTTCTAGTCTTTGGGTTGAACAATCGGACAGTGGCTGTGACGTCACAGACAAGTTCACATAAAACTAAGGTCACGAGAAGCATGCAAAATTGTGAAGTAATAAATTTTGGCCCATTTGTTGCCAATCCGGGTCTTGAAGTGGCTGGCGTAAGAAATGCAGCGAATCAAAACGAGAAAGCCGCAATTTTATCGCAGCTATTGCACAACTTATGTGGCCTCAAAGTTTTCTCAACTCATCTGTGACCTCAAAGGCACTGTTCACCAGTTCAAACGGAAACCGAAACAGCTTGAGGGGTAAAATATAATTTTGAATTAGTTAACGAATTTAGGCGACTTCCGTTGTACTGAATTGTACATATCAATGTCTAACGCGCCATTTTAAAGAAAAAAGCATTCGACTAAAGATTTGGGGGCTCGATTCATTTAATGTTAGAAAAATTTCAGTACATGAGTGTTTAGAATATCATAATATCACCTTTGTCAAAATACTGCCCCAGCGGCGGAAATTGAACCCGTAACCTCGTTCTGCGCAGCTGAATGCAGTAGTGACTTAATGAGCACGGCTTGCATATTTTTTAGCAGGTTTCGTGGCCAGTTAGCTATAAAGATTTATTTCATCTAAGCACTGGTAAAGCGCTAATACTAGACTCATAACAAATTACATTACGTTAGCCAAGGCATGGTCATAGCCTAAGATTAGGTTCCTTTTCGCGCTCTTAGTTCGAGGTAGTTTTCGTGCAACTTGAAAGTATTGTCTGCAGCGTATTCTAAAAATAAAATCACTTTTATACCGTGCGCGTGAAACACTTGCTACGTTTCTAAACACAAGTGACCGCAGTTCCCTGCCCACTCCGGCTCCACTTTCTGTCACATTCTGCATCCATACGGGCTTCACAGTGTCCGCCAAGATTCTATGTTCACAATATTCGAAGTTGGTGTCAAACGTTGGAGCATAGAGTTTGTGTGCACGGTCAGAAGTTACGATTAAAAAGCACACAACTTCCGTGTTATTCAGCATCACGGAATTTATTTTGACTGTTCACACTCCGTGCAATTATCAGCGAACGGACTTGTATTTATAAAATGCATGGGCACGCCTTTATCACACTGTCACTTTTGTATTTGGCATATGTCATGTCGCATCAACAAGTAAGCCGCCAAAGCCTGATATTTCTGAAACTCAACTTCTAGGAGTGTTTAAGTATAGGAAAATATATATCTTTCTCGAGTGTAGTTTTATCTGAGCATGTAATAAACATAACACGCGTATGTGGCATCCCGATATAAAGCATCTAGGCATCAGATACTTCTCTGAGTATCGAAATTACACAAACGCAACACTGACGAATTTTTGTAGTTCGTTCGGGAAACGGTCTACAGTCTGGTTCATTTCGCAGTCACTGCGGTCTTTTACGAGCTTCTTCACTGCAGAGCACGCAAGACTGCTGGCAAAGCGACTTCTTCGTGTAGCGTGAAATTGCTTTCCACGCAGTTTCCGCCACCGAAGCTCTTTCCCAAGTACCAAGGGTCCGGTCGCAGTTGTTTTTTTTTTGTTACTTTAGAGATGTCGTAAACAGGTTTCTTTTGCTCATTTTTTTTCATCCTGACGAACGAAACACGAGGGTCGATTTTCTGCGCGAGCTTGCACCATTTTGAAACCCACACTTTTATTCTGCTTATGCGCGTGCGCAGTAGTGACGCAAGCAACTTGAAAGTATGTTTTTTTGTATATGCGAAGCAATAAAAATATCGCTTGTTTGCGGCGAGTTCTCTTTTCCTTCGTTTTATTCAACTCTTTCCCGTTCGCATTTCTTCTCACGCCAGTTCGCATCCCATAATCGGATAGCCCGTATATAGAACTCCTGCTTCAAAATTTGTGTTTTCTGAGCAACACAGCTCGGAAGTATTGATGGGGTTGCTTCTATGGCATGCGCGACTTGCATAGCCCCTCCCGGAATCAATACTTATACCTTTCAAGCCCATACCGTCAGTCGATATCCTAAGATGACGCACAGCTCTTCCATCGTCTTTGGCACCTCAGTTGTGTGCAAGTTCATCGGTGAACTCCATTGCAGCGTGTGAACATGTCTCATTTTTTTATAGAATAACAGTAATAATTATAAATAATGCCCTCTTTCTTGCCAATTCTGCATATTAAATACGAGTCACACTCAATTGAAAGGCTGTGGAAATAGGTTTGGTTTTATGGGGGCTTAACGTCCCAAAGCGACTATGGCTATGAAGGACGGCGTAGTGAAGGGCTCCGGAAATTTCGACCACCTGGGGCTCTTTTGCGTGCACTGACATCGCACAGCACACCGGCCTCTAGAATTTCGCCTCCATCGAAATTCGACCGCCGCGGCCGGGATCGAACCCGCGTCTTTCGGGCCGGCAGCCGAGCGCCATAACCACTCAGCCACCGCGGCGGCCCTGCTGTGGAAATAGCTTCGATCAGGTGGCGTGCCAGGTGAACTCGCTGCCTCACACTGAGCTGCTGAAAGTGATTGAAAATCAGCCACCGCTGTGTGTGTGAGATGCCTCTAGGGAGTTCGAGATGATGTCTTCCTTCCGAGTATATCGAAAAAAAATCCCAAATTCTCTCAGCTACGATGCCCTCTATGCTTTACGGCTATTATCCTCACAGCACGACAGTGCTTCGATACGGAAAGAAAATAATCGGTAATAGTTATGCACGCTGAAGCAAAATATTTCTTACATTCGACCGCTTTTCACCGTTTGTTAAAGCACACAGTTTTCTTTAACCCTTAACGTATGCACACCTGAGTCATTTGTTAGCAGCCACTGTCGATCGGGTCACACCCAAACAGACGCAGCTTTGGGCTTTACAATGGAGATATACGGTCGGCCTCGGTCCCCGGAGGTTTCCTGCACAGGGTTCTATTTCGCGGTTTCTGCGCGGGCTATATTTCTCAGGCAACGATCGATCGCGGACCCTTTCTAACCGTGAAAAAGGGGTGAACTTTATTCCTATTTTTTATTGTGTTTTCCCGAAAGCGCTTCATTGCAGCCGCGGTTGGCGTACGGGATGCCACCTCTATAAGCGTATCAAGAATGCCAACAGCCAAAGTGCTTTCGGGATATGCCGTCTAGGAATGAGTCGACTAGCCAGACACGTCTGCTGCCGGAGCAGATAGCTGACGCATTCCGGATTCCGTCTGCTTTAAAGTCGAAAGCACAACCTAAGAAATGTCACCCCGTTTCAGTGTTATATTTACACCGCGTTTGCACCCAAAAATGTATCTGGCAGAGCTTGATTTCATGTTTTGTTCAGTGACTCAGCAAAGCCATCAGGTGGTTTTGGAGAAGGAATCATAAAGCGCTTGTGTAGCATCTGTAGATCGCCCCATTTCTAGCACATCTGATGGCAAACGCAACTTCACACATTCTGATATTTTGAATCAGACGCAAAGCGTCCTCATTATAACATACTTAGCACCTTAAATATGGTGCTGCGAAATTGATCCCAGCGTTTGCAATAGATATTCACACCAGGACACATAACCGAAAACAGTCGCATTTGGAGGTTGTAATTAGCTTTTGTCAAGTAGAATCGCCAAACAATTACCATTATTATTGCTATACAGAGAGCCTAAAATTGCCGTCTAGTAAACTGCTTTAAAAATGCTAGCGCATCGCTGCCGTTTGCTGCGTATGTACTGGTTGCACGCGTAATTTTTCTTTACCACCAAAATCTTCAAGCACTTTGAAGAGGTGCAATAGCGTTTTATACACCTCCTTTTGTGGCCTATATAGACAGGCAACCAAAAGGCTCTTTGTATGCTTGTTGTTCTTATATCCTTTCCTTCGGCGAGTGTCTTGTGTGTTACGTCAAATAAACTAGGTGCCACATGCAGCGACATTGTCGTTACTTAGCGACGGTGCCCGTCCTTACCACTCCCTCCAATGCGATGCCCTTCACATTTAGGTGTGCGCAAGCTCTTCTTGAAGCAAGGTTGGGTGAAACAATGTGTTACTGACTGTTCAATGGGGCTCTTCGTCTTGTGAGAAAGAATATACTAGAACCAACAGGACTATGTCATCCTGAGTCATTTCCGTAAGAAAGCAAACTTTCAAATAACTCAAAGAACAAGTGAATATTACCACTTGGGGTGCGGTACAATGCGGCATATGTGTCTTCATTTTTATGCTAAGTATTTTCTTTTTTCGTTGAAATAGGTGGAAACGGCGGTTGTAGCAGATCCATCACACACATTCCAATAAATTCAAAAAGCATATTTCTCCAGCCTACCTGTGCTAGCGAAGTGAGTACTATTTTCCAGAGCCTTAACAAATGTCGCCGCATGGACGCAGATGGCTTACAAATTAGGCCTATTAAATAAGTGATTGCTCTGATTGCACTGTTTTAGCACGTATACTTAACTCAGCACTTTCAACTAGTGTGTTCCCAAAGAACAGGCAGTTAGCGCGTGTTATTGTAATACAGAATGGTGGAGACAGAAATAGTTAAACAACTCCCGTCCGATATCTATTTTACCAATATTTTCTAAAAAGCTGAAAAAGTATTAATATTCAAATCGATAACTGGTTTCAAAAACACGGACTAACAACTGAATGTCGGTTTGTTTCAGAAAAAAACGTTCCTCAGAAAGTGCTTTGCTGAGCCAAAAGACATTATCTTACAAAGTTTAGAAAGGAAGCTTATGACTTTGGGTGTCTACACAGATTTCAGTAAAAAGTTTGACCGTGTCCATCACGATCTATTAAAAGACAAACTAGAAAAATACGGTTTCCGTGGTGCCTGCACGCAACAAAGCCTGTCGTATTTGTCCTCACAGTCGCAGTTTAATGAAATTGGCATAAATCACAAACGCGATGCATACAAAGTGTTGTGCCACAATGCAGCATTCTAGGTCCCGTCCTTTTTCTATTTGATATATAAATGATAAGTACTTACTGACAATATATCAAAATTTGTTCTATAGAAAGAGGCGCGTAAAAGCACTAGGAATTATCTTTTCTGTGCGCATGCGTTGGAACGATCATGTCGATCATATTTGCTCACAAGCGGCGAAAAGTAGTAGGCATGCTCAATAGAAATCGCCATTTATTCCCCGCTGAAGTTAAACACCTTCTGCATAATTCTTTGTTTCATTCAGTGCTGAATTACTGTGCAATGGTATGAGGACACACTTGTTCATAAAATTTAAACAAACTAATCTTGCCACAAAAAAAAAGCAATTCGGGCATTAGAAAATGTCCCATTCAAGAAGCACACTTAAATGCTCTTCCGTAAATGCAAAATAATGAATGCTGCTAATATATACAAGCACGAACTTATAAATAGTTATACTAGAGCGATACAAGGGAAGTTAGATACATTCCTCTCACTTGCGAATCTCCGCATACAAGAGTACATTTACCTACCCTCATCGCCATCAACTACCGTAGAAAATTCCTTTCTCATCCACAAGCTATAGTAGTCAAGGCGTTGATTGCTCTCTCCTTCGCACATTTAATAATTTCGCGAAGCAACACATAGATGAAAGGGCACTGAACAAAAGTGACATGAAGGAGCTATTCCCTTGATCGAACCTTGGTTGTACTTAGAGACTTCTTTTGTTTTGATTATTTTTTACATGCCGACTTCAGCTGATGTTTTCGTGTACTGAGCCCAGTTTTAGAGTGCAACTTTAAACCATTGCAGTCCTGTCATTGTTACCGGGGAGTTTGGAGCCTTCTCAACCTGCTACTGCGCGGCCTTTTCTCCTGCCCCTCTTTTTCACCGTGTATCTTTTCTTCCCTGGTTAAAATAAAAGTTATTTGATTGATTGATTGATTGATTGGTTGGTTGGTTGATTGATTGATTGATTGATTGATTGATTGGTTGATTGATTGATTGATTGATTGATTGATTTAAACAAGAACAATGCATATTTATAAGCCGCAAGTTACGCATGTGAAAACCACAGCAGGCTTTTTAGACACAAAAAGAAATGAAGCTTCTTTCATTTTGAGTTTACAAACTTTTGAAGACAGTTCCCTGTTTTCAAGTGCACTTGGCCCAGAAAAAAAGTAAGGTGGGTCATCTTGTAAAGTTGACACAATAATAAAGGAATTGGAATGCTCATTTGCGGAACGAGAAGCTTTGCCAAAAACGAGTCACAACATCGGCAGCACAGCAAGAGAATTCATAATCTGAATTGAAACATTCAGAGCATTTCCTAAGCGCAGCTACAAAGGAGTTAATGACTGCTTTGTTCAATTAAAGCAAATGTAGAATACTTGACTTGTAAATCCCTACATTGCGAAGCACGGTTGGTTTTTATTTACAAATACTTGATGTCATCTCGATACATTTTGCTGTTTCAGCATGTCTTTGGTGTTTAAACAAACGCGTGACACATGCTATCCTTTCCTTTGTTGTTCTGCAGCCAAAACCATTCAACCCAGTCTTCTCCTTGCCTCTGAGAAGCGACAACGTAGGAACGTCTCCACGCAGCAGGCCATTTTATTGCCAGGTAAGTTATCTATGTTAAATACGATGCATGCCATGACAGTGTCATGAAAGGAAATGCTATTGTATAAATCCATACCAAGCCATAACAGCGTCACGTAAGAGGTACTTTCATGTCCCTAATTGAAATGTGCGAGCACAAAAGAACATCGGCTGAACCGGCGGGAAGCAAGCTATCTGGGATACGTGTCTCATATTTAAAACAAACTTTAACAGCCAAGCCACCAGTGTGAACCAAAACGGACTATTCGAATTGTGAGGAACGCCTAAATTAGACCACAGATGTTAGCAGCTGCTTAACGGCACCAACAAGGCTAGCCAAGATGTGTTAGTGTCACTCATACAGAAAAACTACCAGGACTACCGACTTCAAATTCTTGCACGTAGTTAGCATGGAGAGCGTCAAACACATTGCACCTTACAAAAAATAAACAAAACAACAAGGCTTCTAATTCCGGAAAACTTGCCCACGTGTCCTCTTCGTCATCCACTACCCAAGAGTCCAAGAAGTTTTCAAGGGGTTGCCCCAAGGGCAGTCTTAGCCAGACGCAAAATTGCAGCTGAAAATCAGCGACGTTTTCACCACAATGCTCGTGCATTTTCTGAGCTGCCTCCAGTTTCTTCAAACCAAAGAGTTGATGTTTTGCGCGGTGCAAAATGTCTCAACGATGTCATTTCCAACGTACCATTACATAGAGCAAAATCCTAGTCTCCGGGCATCGAAGCCGTAATGCGATAGCTATCATTCTGAGCGTATTTACACGAACGGAATGTGGCGTGACTCGACAGCCGTGACTTCTGATTTTTCAACCTCATTCTTTCACGGCGTGCTTTGATAACTGCGAAGCACACAACGATTGGACCACTGGAAAAGAACTATGACCAAATCTATGGTTGAATTTACGGGCGGTAAAGTGAACGAACGGTTGAAAAGACGGAGCTATGGAGTCATTGGCTGTATCAGTGAATTGGTGCATGCTAGGACGGCTAGATGGGTGCGGATTGCACGAGTGTAGGGACGAATTAGGCTGTCGAGAGATTGATCAATGGTTAGATGAGCTAAGGTTTAAGTGGCTGACTGAGTTCACTGTTCCTTAGGGCTATATGAGAGCGTTAGTTCGATATTTGCTGCCACTGGCTGCGCTACCATCTCTTCAAAAAAGAACTGCTTGTTTAGATCTGTCTGCATTCGCCTCAGGAAGGAACCTACATCTTCAAATTCTCATCTAACATGCGTGCGAAGGCCGGCTCGGAAACGTGGCCAAAACAACTTCCGATGAACGGATACATTGACGGGGGGGTTAAGGGGAAACTATTTTTGCCCTTTCCTTTTTTAACATGCCACCGCGCTCCTTGTTCCGATTTGTCCTGCATGCTTCGGTATCGGCATTTCTTGTTCCTTAGTTACCGGCCGACTTTCGGTCCGAAAGCATCCTCAATATATCTGTTTACTTCGTTTATATAGGGCGTCTTATACCGGATTGAGAGATGACCCTACGATTGCCCTATTGCGCATTTTAACAACTGCATATATTATAGTCAACGCCTCTAGGCTTTCTGTCAAATTAAAAAAAGTAATTATAAAAAAAATCCCCTTTGATGCTTGGTTTCTGGGGTTGTTGGCTTCTTTCACATGTATAACTAGCACCTCACCGGCCTTTCTTTGTCTGCTTAACTGCCTAACAAGGGCCTCGCTTCTGGCAGTCTTGATGCCATAGGAAGAATAAGAGGGTTCTCACATAGATTCTGCCCTCGCCATTCGATGATGATCCACGTCAAGCCAGCGGTAATACACGACGCACTACGTCCGCCGCTTATGGACGAGGGTGGCTTTGGTGAACACTCTCAAAACTTAGATACCCCCCCCCCCCCCCCCCCCAAGCAAAAGATCTGACAGCCGTTGCCGTAGCTCGATTGGTAGAGCACCGGACACGTATTCGGAGGTTGTGGGTGTGGTTGTCACCGGCGGCATGTGGTTGTTTTTCTTCTGCTTTTCAAATGAATTATGTTTAAGCAATAAAACATTCACTAATTATTTTCATTGATAAACACCAAAAATTAAAAAAAAGAATTATAGAAAATCTCCTTTGCTCTGTGGTTTCCGTTGCTGCTGGCTTCTTTCACACACACACACACACACGCGCGCGCGCGCGCGCGCACGCACACATATATATATATATATATATATATATATATATGTGTGTGTGTGTGTGTGTGTGTGTGTGTGTGTGTGTGTGTGTGTGTGTGTGTGTGTGTGTGTGTGTGTGTGTGTGTGTGTGTGTGTGTGTGTGTGAAAGAAGCCAGCAGCAACGGAAACCACAGAGCAAAGGAGATTTTCTATAATTCTTTATATATATATATATATATATATATATATATATATATATATATATATATATATATATATATATATATATATATATATATATATATATATATATATATATATATATATATATCTTGTCTTTTCTCTCATAGTGCTGAGGAGGACCGAGTCACGCTTGAGCGGCCCCCTTTCCGCGTCCGCCGAGCGAATTATTTTAGCGCTGCCGCCGAAGTGAGCCTAGCGTAAACATTGCATATAGAGGCTGTTTATTATGCCTGTCGACGAAGGCCCGCGTCCCGTTATTATACAACGCCCAGCACGGCTTTCTGTGACCCGGCTTTGACCTTCCTTTCTTCCGGCTTCCATCTCGCTTTCTTATCCTCTCAGCAACCTTCTGAGCTCCAACAAACTGCGCAAATGCAGACCAAACTTCCGCAGGTACACTGCATAAGAAAAAAATGCCTGAATGTATGCGGAAGCCTGGAGGACTTTTGTAGTCTAACATCCGCATTACTATCGCCTTTCAATACTCTGACACCGTCTTGATCAGGTATAAGGGTGTTTTTTTTTTTACTGTTTCAAGAAATAGGAAGGAGGGTATGCCGTCCGCAACGTAGCCGCCCATTTCAAGGGTGGAAGTTAGAGGCGTCTGGAGAGGAGGGCAGTAAAGATGCACTAACCAAGCTTAAGGGGGCAAAGAGAGAGAGAGAGATGTAGGAAGGAAAGTTTCATCATCATCAACCTAAATATGCTCACTGTAGGAAAAGGGCCTCTCCCGCATACCCCTTCAATTAGCTCTACCCTTGGCCAGCCGCGGCCGCCTAATCCCTGCAAACTTCCGAATCTCACCCGCGCACCGGTCTCTCTGCAGCCCCTAAGAAAGGGCAGGAGAGCTTGCGATACCGCATACACAAAGAAGGTTGGTACACAATATAATGGCATGCGCGTAGCATTTGTAGTGAGCTCAGCCGCAATAAGGTAACGGGGATCGCAAGACATACCGCTCTACAGAAATACAGAAAGCGCACAAGGCCCGCTCTCGGGATCGCACCTTGCCGTCGCGCCCCGAGACCACTTCGCCAAGGTCAAGTACCGCTGGGAATTCTCAGCGCCGCGTTACAGCTGGCGAATCATACAACAGCGACATGACAGTAGCGGAACTGGTGACAGCTCATACACTACAGTCCCCCCCCCCCCCCCTTCAGTGAAAAAGGAGCCATCTTAGCCACTTATGAGGAAGAAATAACCGAGGGGTCGTAATACAGCTTCAGTCGGCTGACGTGAACTGTTTCGCGGCCACGGCGACGCAAGTCCGCAGAGTGTGCAATGGGCCCAAGGATGTAGTTGACCGGCGAGGTTTGCTCCAGAACCGAGTAGGGACCATGATAGCGAGCGTGCAGTTTCCGAGAAGACCGGGAGTTGTGGGATGCACCCAGAGCCACACAAGGGAGTCGGCGGGATAGGATGTAGGGGCCTAGGAGGTGTCCCGGTCATGTCTTTGCTGCCACTGGTTCTGCGTGGTAAAAGAGCGAGCGAGCTGACGGCATTCTTCGGCGTACGTGGCGGCGTCGGAGAATGGCGTCGACTTGGAAATGTCAAGGCGGTAGCGAAGAAGAGTATCAATCGTGCAGGTGGGCTCGCTGCCGTACAGCAGAAAGAAGAGAGAGAATCCAGTAGTGGTTTGCGTTGCAGTATTATACGCGTAGGTGACAAAGGAAAGAACCTGGTCCCAGTTGGAGTGATCGGCGTTGACGTACATGGCCAGCATGTCACTGAGGGCTCGGTTAAAACGCTCTTTCAGGCCTTTCGTCTGAGGGTGGTGACACGAAGCCGTTCGGTGGATAATGCGGTATTCCTTGAGGAGGGCGTCAAGAGCGTCAGACAGGAATACGCGTCCACGGTCGCTAAGCAGTTCTTGAGGAGCAGCACGACGAAGAATCAGGTTTTTTAAAGGAAAGAAAGCGACGTCACGGGCGGACGCAGACGGCAATGGTGACTTTTCGTTATAACGAGTGAGATGATCCGCGCTCACGATAATCCAACGGTGACGAGCGGGAGAGGGAGGAAGGGGCCCGTAGAGATCTACACCAACGCTATCAAGCGGGAGGACAGGACAGGGTAACGGCTGAAATGAACCAGGCGAGTGGTGATGACGAGTTTTACGCCGTTGACAGGACGCACAAGACCGCATGAAGTTTCAAACAAAGCGGTGCATCCCACGCCTGTAGAACCGCAGACGCAGACGCGTGTAGGTTTTCAATATACCACCGTGTGCACACTAGGGGTCCGCATTTAAAGCAGCGCAGACCTCTGTCCGTAGATGGCGGGGGATGACTAGAAGTCATTTGCATCCGTCGAACAGGTAATTGCGTAGAGAGAGCAGGCCGTCCCGAATAGAAAAGTGACGGGCTTGGCGGAGGAGTGCACGGCACTATTGATCTGTAGCGGGACTCGAAATAAAGTCTAGAAGAGCGGAGATTCAAGGGTCTTTCCAGTGCTCTGTAGACATGTCTGCAGTGGCAAGCGAGGATAAGTCGGAACCAGACACCGGGTCAGACGATGAAACACTATGTAGAGGTGAGCGGAAAACAGCGCCCGCGTCATAATGCTTGAGGCCAGAGCGGTAAGTGAGGTGAATGTCCTCCTAGAATCGCAGAGCCCAGCGAGCGAGGCGGCCTGACGGGTCTTTAAGAGAGGCCCGCCAACACAGGGCATAGTGGTCGGTGACGATACAGAGCGGACGGTCGTAGACATAGGGATAAAATTTACCAATAGCCCCAAATGATGGCCATACATTCTCTTTCTGTAACAGAATAGTTGGTCTCAGCTTTGCTCAAGGTGCGAATGGCATTGGCAACCACATAGTCAGGGAAACCAGGTTTGCGTTGGGTGAGAACGGCACTGAGTCCAATACCGCTGGCGTCCGTGTGAATTTCATTTGGTGCAGAGGGGTCAAAATGGCACAGGTAGGAGGTGAAACCGAAAGGCGCCGCCATGTGTCGAAGGCATCATCGCAAGCAGGTGTCCAAGCGGAGAGGTTGGAGCTACCGGCGAGGAGCTTGGCCAGAGGGGCGATGATCGAGGCGAAATTAAAGATGAAGCGGCGAAAGTGCGAGCGAAGGCCAACGAAGCTACGAAGCTGCTTCAGTGAGGTTGGCTTCGGAAATTCGGCAACTGCTCTAAGTTTGGTTGACTCCGGAAGAATACCGCCCTTAGAAACGACGTGTCCTAAAATGGTGAGCTGTCGGGCAGCAAAGTGGCACTTTTTCAAATTCAGCTGAAACCCAGCGTCAGTGAGACAAATGAGGACGTGCTTCAGGCGGAGGAGATGGGAAGGAAAATCCGCAGAAAAGACGATGATGTCATCGAGATAGCAAACACCATTCTCCCACTTGAGTCCACTTAAGATAGTGTCTATCAGGTGTTCAAAAGCTGCCGGGGCGTTACAAAGGCCAAACGGCATGACGTTGAGCTGACGGCTTGTCAGGTGTTATGAAGGCAGTTTTTCAGCGATCAGAGTCAGCCATCGGCACCTGCCAGTAGCCTGAACGCAAATCCAGCGATGAGAAATACTCGGCTCCTTGCAAGCAATCTAGGGCGTCATCGATGCGTGGCAGAGGATAGACGTCCTTGCGCGTTATGGTGTTGAGCCGGCGGTAATCAACACAGAACATCACGGAACCATCTTTCTTTTTGACCAACACAACCAGAGACGCCCAGGGACTAGAGAGGTCTGTATGACGCCCCAACCCAGCATGTCGCCCACTTGATCAGAAATGACTCGGCACTCAGAAACCGACACGCGATAGGGGCGCTGGCGCAGAGGGGCATGTGTACCGGTGTCGATGGTGTGTCCAACGACAGACGTGCGGCCCAAGGCAGTCTGAGGAAGATCGAAGGAAGGACGGAAGCTCTGTAGGAGACCGACGAGTTGATCACGTAGCACGGGCGGAAGGTCAGTGTCAATGGCACTTTGAAAAACGTCGTGGTGTGTCGGATCGGTCATAACGCCACAAGAGTCGAGCACGTCGACTTCAAAGGAAGCGGTGGTATCAAGAATAGGGTAGGGAAGGCAGCAATCAATTTCTTCAATACGCCCGAGGCATTCACCTCGGAGACAGGCTGACGGGCACGGAGGGGGGTTCGAGACGTAAACTGCACTTTGTCTATTGTGGATCGTGAGAACAGCAGAGGAAAACAAGAGGCACGGATGGCGAGAAGCGGCTGCGGTAGGCGTGAAGAAAACAGTTGAATGAGTGACGCCCGCACAGGAGAGGGGTACGAGGGCAGCAGAAAATGGAGGAATGTCGGCATCAGCGGCGACAAGAAGTTTGGCAGACCGGGCAGGTACGTCGCACAAGGGGGCATCACACAGCGGAGAAAACGCAATCTGCGCTCGGGCGCAGTCAATAATGGCACGATGAGTCGAAAGGAAGTCACATCCGAGGATGACGTCGGGAGCAGTGAGATAGAACAAAAAACGCGATGGTGTACAAAACATCTTGAATGAGGACACGGGCCGTACACGAGGCTGAGGGATGAATGCGCTGTGAGGAAGCGGTGCGGAGCGAAAAGTCAGAAAGCGGGGTGGTCACTTTGTGAAGTCGACGGCAGAGAGCTTCAGTGAGACGCATACAGCAGCGCCTGTGTCGACGAGAGCGAGAACTGCGGCGGCTTAGATGAACAGTGCGATTACAATAGCGGGACGAAACGGACTTGAGTTCGAAAGAAGCGCAGTTCTTGCCCCCGGAACTGCGGCTGCTGGTTTCCTTCAAGGCCGGAGTTAGAACGGCACAGCATCGGAGAAGGGGAACGGCGACGAGGGGAAGGCGGTCGGCGAGTTGCGTCAATTTGATTTGGCGATCTGGGGACACAAAGGTGGGACCGGGCGGCACTCTCGGCGTGGATGGTTCGGCATCGTACGGGTAGGAGCGCAGATAAGGTTGAGAGGGCGGTAGGCGCTGGCGGCAAAGCCGCGCGACAAGGCCGGACAGACCACAGGTGTAGCAGATCGGTCGGTTGCCCGCAGTAGGCTAAGGATTCATGGAATGTTGGCGGGCTCTTGAGAACGAAGCATGAGACGGGGACTCAGACGGCGGCGGAGGACGGAAAGAATGAACTACCTGGTAGGAATCGGGTGGTGGCTGAAGTCGAGGCCTGGCCACCGCTTGGGCATACGTCAAGGGTGCTGTCACAGGCAGGAGCAAAGGGAAAGACGGCAGCACGTCAACGACGTGGCACTGCACGACACGGCGTATGGTAGGGGCCAAAGACAAGGCTGAGTCAGGAACATGGTGGGCCGGGTCTTGAAAGTGTGAAATGAGGGACAGTTGGCGGGTTACCTCTTCGCGAACAAAGGCTTTGATTTGGTGGAGCAGAGGGGAGTCCTCGGGAGTAGGAGCGCCCAGGACCAGTGTGGAGAGGACCTCGCTGCAGACACCAGAGCGCCGTGTAGAACCACGCTGCTTGCGGAGCTCATCGTAGCTCTGGCAAAGCTGAATGACCTCACTGACGGTGACAGGATTCTTCGTGAGGAGCATCTGAAATTCGTGGTCAGCAATGCCTTTGAGGATGCCATGAATCTTGTCCGCTTCGGGCATGGCGGGTTTGACACGTTTATAGAGGTAAACGATGTCCTCAGTGTAACTAGTGAAGGTCCCTTCGGTGTATTGAGCACGATCACTTAAGCGCTGTTGGGCACGAAGCTTGCGCACTGCAGGGCGGCCGAACACTTCTGCAAAACTCTTCATAAATACGGGCCAAGTTGGTTGGTCAGCCTCATGGTTGCGAAACCATGGGTTCGCGACGGCCATAAGATAAAAGGTGACGTTACTAAGCTCGACAGAGTCATCCCACTTGTTGCAGCTGCTGACTCGTTCGTATGAAGACAGCCAGTCGTGAACGGCTGTGCCACTCAAGAGGGAAAGGTCATGCTGCCAATGACGCCAGAACAAAGGACCGTGGTGGAAATGGCCGCCATTATTGAGGCAGCCTCCTCTGGCCTGGTTGACGCAGGGGGCAGCGCACGGCTCCAGAGTTCCAGATTGGTACGGGATGTACCCGGTACACGCACCAATTGTAGGGGTGCGTTTATTACGTGTCCTCGGAGACGCTGTGTCGGATCTTACAGCGTCTTCGTCTTCAGGCGAAGCACAGTGTCGGCGCACGCCAGTAGCGGAACCTGTCACAGGTGATACACTACAATAGATATATATATAGCAAACAAGAGAAGGGAAATGAGGGGATTGTTTTAGGGGCTGTCCTTTCTCAAGACTGAAGTTACAGTGAACTTCCTCCTCCTCATTTCCGTTCCCTTGTTTGCTAATAGCTTAACGAGGGTCTCGATTCTGGCAGTCTTGATGCCATAGGTAGCATATGAGGGTGCTCGCACAGACTTCGCCCTCGCCGTCACATGACGTTCACGTCACACTCGCGGTAATACAAGACATTCTACTTCCGCCGCTATGAACCAGGGTGGTGCTGGTGAACATTCTCAAGGTTCACTTACACGCAAAAACGTAAATACCCATGAGAGCAGCAGATTGGACAGCCGTCACCGTAGCTCAGTTGGTAGAGCACTGGACGCACGAAATTCGAAGGTCGTGGGTTCGGATCACACCAGCAGCATGATTGTTTTTCTGCTGTTTTACAATTAATTGCCTTTAAGCAACAGATTAATTGAAGTATTATTCTCCCATCATTCAGCACCACAAATTAAGAAAGTAATAAACATTCCACTAGGCAAAGACTATTTAGATCTTGGACGGCGCATGGGGTTTTCTTGCGCCTTGGGAGGAGCCCTCATTTCAGGGCCCCTACGACTTTATCATCACAGCGAGCTCAAGTCACCAGCTAAATCTGACCTTCAACGTCTGAGCGGCGCAGCACGCCTCCTATTGGGAAGGTGTGGGATGCGTTATCAGCGTGGCTGCCAGGTTTGCTTCGCATTCCCGTGCAGTATAGTGCAGCAGAGACTTCTTTCTACAGGAGGGACATCCGGTAGGGTACTGTGTGTGGTATCACTTGTTTAGGCTGTTTATATTTCGAATACACTTTGTTTGCAGTTGCCGCCACAACACGGCATCCTCCCTATTGAGTGTCTTATGGAGTTTGGATGGTTACTTTCTACCTCGGCGATAGTGTAGGATTACGCCTGTCCACTGTAATAATCACCGGCCTAAGGTGTTTGTGTCTGTATGACGTTCTTCGTCTTCCCAAGATAGTTGATTGGGTCCCTCTTCTATTCCTGTTACCGGTGTTCGTTGGATGCTGGCTTGATCTTCAGCGTGAGCTAGCTGATTACCGTCTAGGGACTCGTGCCCGCCTGTCCAGGCCAAAGGTAAATTGGGAATTACAGCCTATTACTGTGTTTCTGTTAATAGTCTATAGGCTAACAAAGATTTGTGTCCTGCTCTTAATGAACTGCACGCCGCTTGCCAATCTCTTAGGATTACTCCCGACTGTTTATTTTCGCACTCGTTGCTGAGGATGTCGAGGCTAATGGCCATTTCTTTAGATCATTGGGGCTTAATTGCTTTTATGGTTGCCAAGGTAGCTGGTCGTTAGTTCTGGTCATCTACGCTCGCAGCCATCGCTTGGTTGTTCTCATAGATCGCTGCGTTCCGTCTACTAGGCAGTTTTAGCCCTGTGAGTTTCTCTTGGGTTTCTGATCTTGCTTGCCCTTCGTTTATTAGGATTGGTTTGGTTTATGGGTTTAACGTCCCAAAGTGACTCCGGCTATGAGGGACGCCGTAGTGAAGGGCTCGGAATAATTTTGACCACCTGGAAGTTCTTTAACGTGCCACACCAAGCCACAGTACACGGGATTCTAGCATTTCAAATCCATCGAAATACGACCGCCACCGCAGGGATCTAACCCGCGTCTTTCGGGTCAGCAGCTGAGCATCATAACCACTGAGACATCGCGGCGAGTTATGTCGTATATTTATTATACGTCGGCTGCATGTTTCACTATATTGAGGCCTCCTGGATTTCATAGTGGGTCTCTGGTCGGAGTAGTTCGAAAAGGACGTCGCGAGGTTTAATCGACTGACGAGATATTTAGGTCGAACTATCTCGGCGAAAAAAGGCGTCATTTGCTCCAGAAAAACATCAACATGCCCAGAAAGTGGTACAGAAACATTTTTAGGAGAACGATAACTGTATGGTGTTTTCCTCGGTGTATCTCTTAAGTAGTTTCCATTCCTGGTTATTTTATGTGGATTAAATTTTAAAAAATCGTTTGCTGTTCTTTGTTCCCTCCCAATCAGTCAGATATTGATAAAAAGCCTGCATACGTCAGCCTGTAACGTTCCTTGGCATACGCCGAGGTGACCGATTGTCTCCGGTTCTTCGTTTGAACCCAACTTTGCGAACTGACTGCACACTCTGGTAGACTGCCTTCCCCAGCACTCATGTGCGGTTAGGTAAGAGAGGAGAGGAAAAAGGGCAGATGTGGAGGTACTGAATCAGCAGTATTGCCTGCTTTCCGCGAACATGCCATGTGCGTGCGTGCGTGCGTGCGTGCGTGCGTGTGTGTGTGTGTGTGTGTGTGTGTGTGTGTGTGTGTGTGTGTGTGTGTGTGTGTGTGTGTGTGTGTGTGTGTGTGTGTGTGTGTGTGTGTGTGTGTGTGTGTGTGTGTGTGTGTGTGTGTGTGTGTGTGTGTGTGTGTGTGTGTGTGTGTGTGTGTGTGTGTGTGTGTGTGTGTGTGTGTGTGTGTGTGTGTGTGTGTGTGTGTGTGTGTGTGTGTGTGTGTGTGTGTGTGTGTGTGTGTGTGTGTGTGTGTGTGTGTGTGTGTGTGTGTGTGTGTGTGTGTGTGTGTGTGTGTGTGTGTGTGTGTGTGTGTGTGTGTGTGTGTGTGTGCGTGCGTGCGTGCGTGCGTGCGTGCGTGCGTGCGTGCGTGCGTGTGTGCGTGCGTGCGTGCGCTATAACCGCGTTTTTACGGCAGAAAAGGTCCGAAGTGTTCTTAACCCTAGGAAGTAAGCGGACCGGGCCCTAAATATTTGACTGCACCTCACAAAAGTCGGGCACTCCGCTTAACGCTCAGAACTTGCACTGAATTGTTTCATTTCGTTTGTTTATTTGCCCAGAAAATATCCCGCAAGGCTTTTAACTCTGTGCTCTTACCTCGCGTTCAGGTTGCGGGTCCTCGTAGCTCCACTGTTTTGACAAAAAGTATGGTGGGGCAGCGTAAAAAGAATGTAAACAATTAAGCCCCTGCCTGTGCCACTACGTATAAAAGGCTTTCACTGTTTTGACAATAGCTCAGGAGCGCGTGACACACCTCCTACATTTCTCATTTGCACCCCAACGAAGCGAAAAGTCTGGAAGTTTTTTTTTTTTGCCCACTACATGTTGATTCAAATACAGTTGCCACAGATTGTTCTTGCGGCTTTTGATATTACTTTTTTATGGGTTCTTATCGCCTCATTGAATGAACGTGTATTTGTATTTCAATTGTTACCACTATTCACAATTATTTTATTCACAGCCTTAATTTCTCCCAATGTCTCAAAGCTTGAAATTGGACAATTTTCATAAAAGTAAACGAAAAAAAAGAGAATGCCCGTGGATCATTGGCATCGTTAAAATTAACTGTCAGCATGTAGACACAAATCTATTAATATTTTACTGCCATATTGGTAACAATGACTATTGTGTGAAAAATTGGACTCTGCGTAAAATAGACCGTGTAGGCGCCTTCAACTGCAAGAAACGTTCGACATTACCAAACGTCGTAACTACACTGTCGTGTCTATATCGTGCCGAATCGTGTCACGCTGCGTTCAGCTGATGAATGGGGTCCAATTAGCCCAAGAATAAACGCGGCAATGAATTATTTCTTTGCTTGTTTTTCGGGAGGACGCGACATTGGCTGAAGAAAATTAAAACAACTCAAAAAGATTCGAACCCGACTCGACCATGATCCATTTTCTCGGTGGAAGAACGACCGAAACATCGAACGGGCTTCCAGGATTGTTAGCACGAAACTCAATGTCAGTGCACTCCTCGCATTTGTCCTTTCGCACATCTCAGCCATTGTTGTTCACGCCTGTCCCCAGCTCACGCTTGCCCAGAGCGCCGTCGGCGAACCGGGGAGCTTAGCCAGCTCCGTCATATATTCCGCACTCCCTCCCACCGCGCGAGTCGAGTGTAAACACCTTGAAGAGCGTAAATCAACAGATTTGTTTTGGCGTCTCCTAGTGGCGCGAAACACGCTCTCCGATCCCCTAACACGCGCGAACTCTCGTATGCGAAAATAAACCGCAAAGGGAACAACATAAACACCCGACGACGGACGGACAGCACAGACCTCTACTCAAGGTCGTGAAAGAACTGGCAAAAAAGTCACGTGCTTCAAAGGCGAATATAATAGAGAACTTCCTTTATTGAAATATAAAGGTATGAAACGGGTAAACGGCAACCGTTTTCATACATCTATTACTCGGTACGTGAAAAGTGCAGGCAACTTTTACGGTCGTCACCACTGCGCTTCGACTGAGCGCCAAAATGAGGATGGTCGTCGCTTCTGAAGTCGGCTGCAGTCAGGGCTACCAGGCCGACAAAAGACGACAAAAAAACCTTAGAGAACTTGAAAACAGCTTAAAAAGTGTGTGCGCACCTAGGCGCCGTTGTGAGAGTCACAGAAGTGGCAGACTCCTAAGAAACACTAGGCTTATGTTGCAATCCCGTGTGAGCGAGTCTAATTTCGCTACTAAATAAGCGTGCATATCTTTTCACACGCGTGTCAAAGTAGTCATATCTGAAAGCATTTCGCTCTGTCGAGCACATTATTTAAACTTACGATCGAGATTATTTTTTCTTTGTTTTTCTTTTCACCTAGAATACCCTATTTGGTTGTCTCAGTGGTAATTAGGTGCGTTGTCCAGATGCGGTAAAGAATTCAAGCTGAACAAAAACCGTAAAAAAATGCCCAAGACAACTTATACCCAGCAATTTTGGACACAAGCTTTTTTGGGCGGGAAACGGTTTATGAATGCTTTTTTTCATATAATATAATATTACACTTAACAACCAATATATCCACTGATCACCCTATGGCTGTCTTGTAGATCTTTTTTCGATTCACGTTTTTGTTACAATAATAATATTAATTGGTTTTCTGAGGATAAGATATGGAGCAGTATCTGTCTCATATATCGGCGGACACCTGAACGGAAGGGATAAATGAGGGAGTGAAAGAAGAAAAGAAGAGGTGCCGTAGTGGAGGGTTCGGGAATAATTTCAACCGCCTGGGGATCTTTAACGTGCACTGACATCGCACAGCACACGGGTGCCTTAGCGTTTTGCGTCCATAAAAACGCAGCCACCGCGGTCGCGTTCGAACTCGGGAACTCCGGGTTCATATACGTTTGAACCCGGGAACTCCGGCTATATAGGTTTTTGCCATGGGGTGTTCCCGATTGGTTTTCTAATTTGCAGTCTTAAGTGTTGGAGGCGATCACTGGAAACACTTCAAAAGAAAGATATTGCTGCATATCTGAACAACAGGCCGTTACATTCAATATTTCTGTAACAGTGTCTTAAATTCTCAAAATTTTACTCGAGAAAGCTGGACTTGGTACAGGGTACCAAACCGTTGCCGAAATAGTGAAACCGAGAAATTCTGAAAATCCTTGAAAATACGGATTGCCGCGACCGCATTTGACCCGAAAGTTCGGAGCTGCCTTCACGTGCCTTCCGTAAAGCTCAAGGTATAGTCGAGAAGCGGTAAATGCCACACCTCAACGCTATCAGCGGGCCGTTATAGGCTACATATGTCCTCGTAATCGTTCTGGCACGTGTCGCCCCACTAGCGTAAGGGGATGCGGATTTACTCGGATCATCCTGGCCCAATCTCATGACTTTCTTTCTGCTTCCTTTTCCTCAAGCTCCTTTCGTGCACGGGTAAAGATTGCATTCGTGTAATTACCGCGATCACCGACTAACAAGGTCGCGCGCAATTAGCGACGATAGGCCTCGTCTAAATGATCGCTGCAGACGCGTCTCGTCTAGCCGTATCTCAGGGCTGAAGGAAAAGAAAGTTTCCAACCCAAACCTGAAGTCTACGCTTTTTTTCTTTTTTTGTTTCCAAAAATATCTGAACGCCGGCTCTGAATGCAGCTTACGGGGGACCTTGACGTGTGTCTGATATAAGGGCGCTCCGCGCCCGCAAGCTCACATCTATCGTTTACATGCATTTCGCTGGTTCTGCGAGCGCTTCTAAAGCGCTTGCTCACTCGGCACCCAGAAAAACATGATGTCCCACCTCCAGAACTTTGGGCTACCTGTAACCAATTGCGGTCTAGTCGGGACCACATGGCTGTACTCATGAGAGCGTCTTAGAGGGCTGCGCCATACTGCAATCGCTGCAGCTTCTTTATATAAGGGACAGCGCCATACATAAAAGCTCTTTAGTGCGCTAATTAATTATGACGCGACCGCTAGAGTGTGTGGCAAGGATGCTGCACTGGAAAGATGTGCACCCCTTCTCTCAGAAAGAAAAGTATGGCGCTGAATTACAAATTCGACTCACAAGCCTACCCCGGCAGGTACTTTTTTATTCAAAGCCAACATTTTTTAACGAACTTAGTGGTCATTAAACGAAACATTTCATCCCTAAGCAGCCGTAACAAGTACCTCGTTCGAGCAATAAAATTTGCTGACTGGAAGCGATGGCGAAGCCTACTGCAATTAGTAATTGTAAGGACCAATTCGATGCGCCGATGTCTGTCATAAATGGCCTTTTGTGAACACTTTCGAGACCCGCCGCGGTTGCTCAGTGGTTAGGGTGCTCGACTACTGATCCGGAGTTCCCGGGTTCGAACCCGACCGCGGCGGCTGCGTTTTTATGGAGGAAAAACACTAAGGCGCCCGTGTTCTGCGCGATGTCAGCGCACGTTAAAGATCCCCAGGTGGTCGAAATTATTCCGGAGCCTTCCACTACGGCACCTCTCTCTTTCTTTCTTCTTTGACTTCCTTCTTTATCCCATCCCTTACGGCGCGGTTCAGGTGTCCAACGATTTATGAGGCAGATACCGCGCCATTTCCTTTCCCTAAAAACCAATTATTATTATTTATTAACACACTTTCGACGCACGCTCGTGAGCGTGGCGTTCTTTGGCGAGCTTTCTGGCTGCCTCGTCAACCCTCGCTCCTCGAACAATGAACTGCGCCTCCACCATGTTTCGGTTTCCGAACGATGCCATTGCTCAAAGGCACCCAACAGCAGAAGAACGCTACTTCGCATGTCATGGCTTGAAACTACTTTGCTTAATACAAGCAATAAAAATAAAGGCCCCCATGGCGAGAAACGTTTGCTTGGCGGATCAGTGCAGAACTGAGCGCAAAACGAGCCGTGCTGGAATATAGGTAAAACGCAAAGCAGACATCAGGACAAAGATCGCCCGTTTGTCGCCCGTTCGATCGCCCGTCGGGACGCAGTTGGAAAACGGGTAACCTGGACGAAGACTGGCGAGGCGCAGTCAACCGATCACGCAAGGCACAGCACAGGAATCGGGGACTCACGCTTTGTCGCTGACTATCTCGTCCTGCCTAACTAGGACGTCTTGAAGCTAAGACGATGCACTCGCAAGCTCGTATTCGATTAATTACGGCTCATCTCTATGAAAGAAGGTAAAGTTCATTTGTTTCAGTTATTTGTGACCGGTACGTGTACGCATGTTTCGACATTTCTTAAACGTCACAGATCAACTCTGCGGCTAACGGCCCTCGTTAAAACAGAGCATGTCCCTGTCTTCATGCGCACGGTAACAGATACGCACGACTGGAATAGACTGCTGCTGTTCTGGTTGCCTTTTTACCGCAACGCAGCCGTAAGCGGGGCAGAAAGTGAAATCTGTCCTTCAGGCGGCGTTCTCAAATTTATAGCGAGTGAGTAGTTCATGTGTCTGTCCCAATTGCAAAATAAATGTACGAGACAAATGCATCTCTTCTCTTCACGCCGCATTCGGGTCATGAGCGAGCGATAAAATGCAAAAAGAATGCACGGTTCTGTGAAATCGCCTGAAACAGTTGGCTTGCTTTTGAAGCAGCTTGGTTGCGATCTGTAGACTGCAAAACTCGCTGCAGTACTTCTTAAATCATGGCGTTCAAGTACGCTTTCTGTTCTGGGAAAGCGTTAGCTATTGGAGAAGCATATTCGTATTCGCGTACGCTGAAATTATGAAATGACCAATTGCATGATTTGCGCTCTGCTCTTAAATACATTCACGGAAGGTTTGCGACATATCTGTGACCGCAGAATTAACCCTGTTATCCCCGGAGTATCACGTGCCATATAGATCTCAAAAATTTCAATATATTCCACATGTGCTCGGATAAATGTGTCGGTGGCCTCACGGTATTGCACAACTTGCATTTCCGTGCGTATTTATCGAAAGAAACTCCACAGACGTTTTGAGACACCGCAGACCTGCGTGAAGATCACCGATTTCAAGAGGTAGCCTTACAGGTAAAACAACAAAACGTTTCGACGGGCTTGCGGCAACATTAACCGTGGATCGAACGATGTCGATTTATTTATATATTTTTATTTATTTATTTATTTATTTATTTATTTATTTATTTATTTATTTATTTATTTATTTATTTATTTATTTATTTATTGGTCGGAGTACGTGTTGAACGTTTCAGAAATTATCATAATTTTGTGAATTTAATCATACATCAATTACAATTTTTAACAAATCAACCAATTGTTTTTTGTTTGCATTTAATCTACGATCAAACCTTTAACAACGTAACGCTTGTGGTTCATAACCACTTTTCGACGTTTCCGTCACCTTGGGGGTCACGGGAGAGCGCCCTTCCCGAGCAGCGCTCCCTGCCAAGATGCACTCTAAACACGAATATGCTTATACGGGAGTAAAAAGGGTGTAATCTATCCTTTAGCGCACTCCTTTTTTATAAAGGGGAGTGCGTTAGAGGACGGCTTAACACCATTTCTACTTCTTTCTGTTCTTTGGAGTACTGATATGAAAGCAAGAAACCGGAGTGAATCGCTCATCTAATAAAAGTGATTAGCAAAACACGAAGCTGCAGCAACGCGTCTACTGGTTAAAGGTCTGGTAAGAGAGGATTAATGTTCACTTCTTTTTTATATGACAGATACATGAGGTCACTCATATTATTTAGTTTTTTTCGATTTAACAGCCTCCGAAACTTCGGTGATGTGTGCAGGATACGGAAGGTTCCTTTCTTTCAAAAGTACAAATTTCAACTCCATATACTACCAAATTCAAATCAAGTCGTTCCAGGAAACGCGCCAGACAAGAAATATCTCGCGCTTGTTCTCACGACTGGAAGCCCCCGACGTTGTGTGCCCTGGCAGAGGCGATTGGGTCCGGAACCAATCTCTCTCTCCGGTCAATATTTGTCCCCTTCCGTTCGAAACGGTTCTTGCTTCTTCTGTTTTTCTCCCTGCCCGCGCCTTCTTTCCGGCGAAGAAATGCATAGCCCAGCCGGTGATGACGCCCGTGCGTGCTCGGCCAACCTCAGTTCTCACCTTCGTCGAGCCGTGCGCCAGACGTGACCGCAAATAATTTCGCTGGGAAGCGGTGAAGAGGGGGGTGCGAAGGCGATCTCGTCTTCCGAGGGCGGCAAACGCTGTCATTGCGCTATCGAGATTCAGAGATGACCGAACATAGGCGTAAAAAACATAAAAAACATACGGGTAAAAAGTAGAAAGAACGAGCGATGACGCGAAGAATGCAAGAACGGTATGTGCGTCAGGAGGACGACCACGATGAAACCGGAAGCTTGAGCAGCGGTGCTCGCTGATTTTATTCTCAATGATTCTTTTTTTTCGCCTTTTCCTAACCACCTGTTCATAATGTCTCTGTAATCAAGCGTCTGAGTCGCGGCGAAAAATACATCATATCCAACATTCTAGACAAAATTTTTGAATATTAGAATAATGTTGGGTACTGTCATGGAAATAATTAAGGTAATGGTCTATTTTTCCGATATGCAGCAAAATCTTTCTTTTATAGTGTTCCTATCGCTCATATCCAGCAGTTAAGGCTTCCATAAAGAAACCAATGGGCAACGCTTTTGACAATACCAAAAACGTATTAACGACAATCAATATATGCGTAGATATCCCATCGGCAGGCTTGCATATTTTTGCTATTAAGCAAACATATGCAAGCCTGCCGATGGGATATCTACGCATATATTGATTGTCATAGTGAAATATTGCAATATAAGAAAAAAATTCCGTTCATAAACTCTTTCTCGTTAAAAACTGCGTTTCTCCAGAATTGTTGGATATGGATGACGTATATGATAGCTGCGCGCTTCATTTGATCTAAAGACACACACAGAGAAACGCATGCAGTGGAAGGATATTGGACACACTAGCGTATGTTGTCGTCCTTTAGTTACCACGGCTATAAACTTGGACAAGAATGAATAGCGAGGCGAGTTGGTGAACGGCTATAATCTCCGTTCTTGCTTTTTCTGTTCAAACCAGTTCTGAATGAATTCCTTCGCGCTCTTGCTCATTTTATTTTTTGCTATACTCTGTTTTCAGGCGTTCTCGTTATTTCTGCTATGTAACTTTTTTTTTCTTTCTTCAACTTTTCCGTTCCCTTCTTCCCTGTCCACTATGAAACGCATGCTTCTGTTGAGAGCGTACCCTACTGACCGTACACCGACGCTAGCTTCCGAAATCTCCGCAGCTCGCGAAACGCTCGAACGCCGCGTTGTCAGATCCTGGAGTGAAACGGTCAGAAATAAAATAAACCGCTGCCGAAAGAGAAAGGGAAAGCCGTACGCGATGCGGCGTAAGTGAAAGGCCCGACACTATAAGGTGTTTGCCAGGTCGTAAAGGACCGTGAGAGTGGTCTCCTTCTTTTACGGTTCCTTCATTTCCGGCTCAAGAGTTCCTTCTTATCTCATTCTTCATTTATATATACTTCAAGCCATCCTTGACAGGCTCGCACGCTCGAGCGCTACACTGTCTTCTTTGTTTTCTCCTCTGTCTTTAGACTGCTCTTCGTCACTGCTTCCATGGTTAATTTCTACTTCGCTTTTTTTTCCCCTTGAGTCCTCATCCATAAAGAGGGCCGGCTTTCACCTTTCGACATTTTAACTGTGTTTCCTTCCTATCCGTTAATGTCTATTGTATTTCTGTTTGGCTCGATGTCAGACAGCGTCCCTGGATAGCCTGCCGTCACTTTTCCAGAAGAGCAGCTTCTTCAAGGATTCACGCTTGAACGCCTTTGGCGAATAAAATGCACGCTCAAACAGGGACCTTCGTGACCTTCTAGGCTGAGGAAAAAGGTCGGCTTAAATATGTATGCCATTCGTGACCGCTCATCTCCGTCGAATCCATTTTTCTCCACAATCTTTATTTTCATCTTCTTTTCATCTTTTCTCTTTCTAGGTAGTTTTTTTTTTTTTTTACAGGCGGGTCTTCTGAGTACTCGACCCGCGTATGAGGGCTCATGATACGCCCTGATCTCTTAAAAGGGTCGAGAAACAGCGCTTTTTGGCTATTGTTTACTGCTGTTGAGAGCGCATACTCGCGCTGAAAAGATTCTTGCACAGGAAGTAACTTACGTGGGCACACTATCGAGAACGCCAGCGAGACCCAGGTAGCTATAAAATTATTCCGCACGAAGCCGCATAGATCGACGAACATGTTGCGTATCTGGCCCCGAAATACTCGTACAGGATCGGCGAAGTCGCGCGTGTAACTATCAAACGCACGGTGTAACGTGTTGCCTTGGCAACTGTGAATTCGTGTCGTCACGTGACTCCGACGGCAGGCTTGGTCGCATACGAAAGACAATGAGGCTGACGTAGAACTCAAGCTGTTTATTCGGCGAACGTGGATGCATAAACAGGAAACAACTCGGCGGATACGGCAACAGCAAGGGCGCTAGTCTACGGTCAGAAAATGATAAGAATGGTCGTTGAGAGCGTTGAGAATGGAGAGCGAACTATTTCTAAAACACTGACAACTATCGCGAGCATCGTAGAAGCTGATGCTCGTGGTCACGATGGTTCCGGAGCAATCTGGTCACGTCTCGTTTGGCATATTGACAAGGCGGCGTCCCGGTGCCAATGAATAAAAGAAAAAACAAGGAAACTAACTAAAGGTAACAAAGCTTTGTGGCAATATTGCTTCCATTTCACTATGCCTTTCCTATTCCGTAAGCATGTACGACTAAATGCGCAAGGCTGCATCCGCTAAACGTAAACGAAAAGAAATGCGCAGTACTACAGCGTAGTTCCAGTTCTTCTCCTCAATGATACTAGTCACGCTGGATTCCTTAAAAGGCACTGAAACCTAAGTCAATAGAAAAAGTTGAATGAAACGATTTCTGGAAAGCTATTTTCTGCTAGCTCCTAGGCTGTTCGACTCTTGTTCGTCGTACGGGCTCAATTGCCGTCGCCTCAGTGGAACCACGTAGATCGCCCGGTCATTTCGAGCATTGCTCAAGTACGTCCCTGCCTCGTGCTTGACGTTTTCGCCGCTAACCTTTACCCCAAAGAAATCTCAGTTTACTGCTTCCAGGCACACCACTACACATGTTTTCCGTGGCCCGAAAAGCCCGATTTCCCCGCACAGCACTCCGTCAGTGAGCATCCCAACCATGAGGTGAAAAGAAAAAGCACAGAAAGCACTAAGGACGATGGCAAAAGAAATGGCTTTCCTGCAGGAAAAAGTCAGGAAAGAGAATTACGTCTTTTTCTCTGCTATATTTCTGCTTCTCGACTGGCTTCTTCTTTCTCCGCGAGCCCATCAGAGTGAAAGGAATGCAGCTTTAGCGTTAAGAAGACCGTCTTACATCTCCCCGGAGGCATGCGGACTAAGAACAGTGTTACAGTTGCCGAAGTCTGCGACGACTGAGATAAACTGCTCCGAATTCAGTCGGAGCACTCATCGGCTCTCGTGAGCGCTTTCTATGGGTAAAGGAGTTTGTCGCCTTCGCTAGAGATATAGCCTTAGGTCTTCTTAGGAAAGGTGGAGAATGCGGAACTGTGGCGTCTTCTTTTTGTTCAATAAAATCAAAGAATTGAAACAATTCGAGAAAATTTCGCGTAGCTTCAGAGTAGAAATTTGGTAGCTCCTGCCGAATGATTGCTTGTACTGCATATATCTCAGTGCCATTGAGCGCTGCAGAAAGGCCACTTTAGTTCCACTTCAACGGAAGAAAATACTGGAACGGTAACAATACTTTTCCTGGTACGTCTTTCACACACGAAATTTGCTTAGATTCTCCCTTTTTATACCTTCTTCTTGAAAATTTTGTTACTGTTTATAGCAGTCTGAGAGCAGGAACTTATAAGCTAGTGGTTATCGTTTCATAAATTTTCATGACTAAATTACTTTGCTGTCAGATTTTACGTGTCTTGTGTCATGCTGGATTTAATATTAAGCGCATAAGCATCTAAGGCTATTCATGCGCTAAGCTCAGCAAGATTTTACAGTGAACAATAAACAGACTAAGTCTGTCGATATACTCATACGACAAGCCGATTTCTAGTACACGTAGCTAGCACAGTCCTAATCTCATAGTGTTCTTATATCTTTAGCCATGTATCTGTCCATATATCATTGACACAAGAGTTCTATGTTTTTTAGGAATACCTTTTGTAGCATACCTCTCTTGCCTTCTTTTATGAAACCTTTAAGTGTGACTAAATCGCCACGCGTTTCACTGCTGTACGTGTGTTCGTTATTTGCCGCTTTTTCTGTACGTACGTGAACTCTTGCGGTGCTTTTCTTATATATGTATGAAGAACACGTTGACTTGCCCCCGCCGCTTTTGCGGAAACTCATCTTTAGAACACAGCAGAGATGATGGATGTGGCCACGTTACACTCCGTGTGAGCGCACCGAGCGGAGTCTTTCTTTGTAGACTGAACTACGTTTTGAGTTCATGCTCGTTTAAAAAATAAGCACGGTGAACGCCACATAATGTACTTCGTCGTACGAAAGAGAACTAAGAAACGTTCTCGAAGCCTTTCTTTTTATTAAGATCTCTATAATTCACTTAAGAAATCATTCATGATTTCAAATAAGGAAGTGTCCCTTGGTGAACTAATAAAAACGAAAGCTGGCATACGCCACGCCCGCTGTACAGGAGTCGCCTGTTTCCCTCCTGTTTCAGGAGAAGCCTGTATTGTCGATAAGTGGGCCACATATTGTACTCGGCCACAGGGTGCTCTTTAGTTACCACACGTTCATCAGCATCCCTCCGCAGTAGGGTGCATGAACGGTTCCTCTGTTGTGCTTGCGTCATTGCCTTAAGCACTCGTATCGCTTTGGCGTCGCAGCCACACGTGCTGATTCAGCACAGCATACACTCACCGTGCGGTCTTTGACTGCTGAACAAAGTAATTAGCGTGTTTTGGTGAATGCTGACGAGGAGGAAATTAATTCCACTAAAAACTTAACGTGAGAGTCGCCGTAATGCCGCTGTAGTTATGGCGTTCCGCTGCTCAAGAGGAGGTCTCGAGTTCAATCCTGGAATAGGCGGCAGGATCTTCCTGCGAACGTAACGCAAACGATCTCGTGTGCTCTGATTTCGGCGGTCGAGATTAATCCAGAGCTCTCAACTTCACAGTTCGCTGTACAGTCCATGCAAGCAAAAATACATGAATCTATCAATCCAATCCAATCCCGGTTCAACGTGAATATGTATTAATTTCTATATGTACTTCTCGATTGCCGCTTTCGTTCGTCCTATCGCGTGAACCTAATTATTTTGTGTATAATTGAGAGAGATAATGAAAAGAATGAGTATGTTAAGAGATATCAGCTGCAACGTTTGTGAGGTTTAATCTTTGTATTAAATATGCCGCCCATCGACTTAGCTTCTGGATGATGCTCTGGCTCGTCCTCTTTCGTCAACGTTCCGAAGACCTCAAAGATGACACTTACTCTCGGCCACTCGTCCTCTGCCTGTCAAAGCTCTGGACTTCCAAAGCCAGGAAGCCCCACCGCACGGCAAACCCCTTGAGCTGCATATTTCTTACAAAGGCTGTTCGCACTTCGAGGCGCACACCTTATAACATCTCTCTGTTGTGTATTATCAATTTATTGTGCTTCCCGATAACATAGCATTTACTATTACGTTTGCCCATTGCTTAATGTCTATTTGGCATTTTTCATTATATAATGTAAACAATTTTGGCACGTACGTTGTATACTGCATGTTATTTTGCGTACTCTCTGTGATGTAGTTGCATTATGGTTTAGTTCAGTGATTATATTTAATATGCACAACGCAGTAGCTGGCGCTGTTGCCAAGAACCAGCCTCTTCTTTCTTGTCCATGTAAACAAAAAAAATTACACAACGTGAACACCAATGCGACGATGCGGCAGAAGCCGTTTTGGCACAGTTGGTTTTTAGCAACTTTTATTTCACGACGGCATTCTTCTCCTCACCTCCACCCTCCCCTGCGACAAAAACAATTCAGAGTCATAACTTCTGCTTTACGCGCTCTGGCAAGGCTTCATCTTGCTCTGAAGGTGTCTAAAAACCAGATGTTGTGAATAATCAGCAGATTTATGCGTTGCGGAACTGCGTCCGCAGATTCCAACCGCCAGGAAAGCTGATCGTTTACATCAAGTGCTTTATTATCGATCAATACTCGACCGCTATCTATAACTCTAATGTTGCGGGAGGCTTCCTAGTTTAGATTTTCTGCAGCGATACTACTGCATGTTGCCCCGACAAGACATTTCATATGCGTAAGGTGTTTGGCATTGTTTGCTACCAGCGCGCTGTTTTAATATAGACTTTGTCATTATACTTCGTCATTTCTTCCCACCATAACGGAGGCTTTTAGCTACGCAAATTGATCGCCACGTGATTTAAGGCAGTCTGAGTATATTTCAGCTGTCTTCTGGAGCCGTACGCTCCCTACTGCTTGCTCAACGGGCCTATCTGCGTCAAACGTAGCCTTTCCAGAAAGCATGCTGACATTTGGCGATTGGCCTGCCTAGTATCCGTTTCTTCTTGACAGACTGCAGTAACAATATCGCCTCTCTCGGTTTGCATACGATAAACAGGTATATGTACCGAATTGTCTGCATAAGCTTTAAGAGAAGAAGGAGCACTGCAGTAGCAGTAAACACGGTTCCGAAAAGTAGAGGTTTTAATAGAAAAATATGCATCACATTTCTTATCAAGTCCACACACTCAGCTGGAACTCTAAACGCGGCATTGCTTTAGATATTCCAGGAACTTTCACTCGGGGTTTCTGTTTGCACGAAAGACGTGGAAATCTTTTGTGCTCTGAACTGGCTGCAGGTCCTCGAATTCGTTTAAATTGACGTTAGTAACATTAGCCAACAAGAATGTAATTTATGAAAGACTGATTGCCATTTTTTACCTTGGCAGCGGGCAGTGTTGATCAGTTTTAGAACTAAAAATTAGAAACGCTGCATCCACACGCCCGAAAACTAGTCACGACATAATTCTAGGACTCACGTCATAGCTGACGTCATAGTCACGTCATGCATGGATATTGATAAGTAATATCTGTTCTGTGAAAGCGTTTAGCAGAGTCATTTTCTAAATTACGCAAATGCGATTACTGATCAGCACTCTCCGTGTAATTAAGCGTATTGCGTGGATTTTTCACAGACGCATGCATAACACAAGCGCGATGCATGTAGAAACACTAGAGCTTGAATTGCGCAGAATGTTGCAGGATTACGAGCTAGCCAAAAACTAAATGTATGAGCAAAAAAAAATGGTAGGTGATTTGACACACTGAAAACATTATTTTGAAAGCTATTTTTCAAGACGACAGGCACCGCTACCAAGACGGTGACCTTTATCTGCTCCCATACTGCGGAAAAATTGGCTTTTGGGGAAAGGAAATGGCGCAGTATCTGTCTCACATACCGGCGGATACCTGAACCGTACCGTAAGGGAAGGGGTAAAGGAGGGAGTGAAAGAAGAAAGGAAGAAAAAGGTGCCGTAATGGAGGGCTTGACATCACACAAGCATCACTCATCAAGCACCATTGACATCACACAGCACACGGGCGCCTTAGCGTTTCACCTGCATCGAAACTACGGAACTGTAGCGCTTTTTGTTCACTGTGCTATATGTCTATAGAGGGTGCTTCATCCAAGACCTTCCTCAATATTTAAAATTAGGCTGTTTGAGTTACAGAAGCGTTTTTGTTTTGTTTTTTTTTGGCATAGCATTTTCAGAGTTGTAGGACATCAGAACGGGACTAAGGCGCGCTAACTAGCAGGCTCGTTAACTAATATTGAGTAGTTAACTTTTTATCTATGACTGTTATGCTCTTTAGTTATTGAGAGGCGTCGAGCCCACCGTAAGTAATATTCGTATGAGTATTTAGGTTTTCGAAAACGAGGTTCTCTTGGCATGGTGTCCGAACAAATTAAGGCTGCATCGCGCCAAAATACTCGCGCTTTCGAAAAGCTTGCAGGCAAAGCCACCTCTCCAGTGCACGCAACTCGTCGAAATGGCCAAAACTCATTGGGCTACAGCGCCCACGGCAACCTCGTTTTCAAAGTTATAAAAGCTGATATGGATATTACTCACAGTGGTCTACACTCTCTCTATAACTAGGCAGCCTAAGAGCAATAGAGAAAACGTTAACTATTCTAGTTAACCAGCCTGCTAGTTAGCACGTCTTAGCGGTAGTCTGATGTACTGCACCACTTACTATGTTATCCCGGAAAAAGAACTCTTCTAACTAAAAAAAACAATTTTTAAAAATTCTAAATGTTGTTTGGTGAAACACCCTATATATTACAAAAAACGCTAAAAAACACGCTTCTGATTGAAACATAGCAAAAAGGGATACACCCTTTCCTCTTCTAGCAGACAGTTGTCCTTCAGCCTGCTGTCTGCAATCTGATGGTTACTGTTCGTCCCGAGAAAACCATGACTGAGTTATTTGCTGGCGTTGACGGGTTTCTTCATCCCTACTCAAAAGAGCCGTGTGCTTTTCTTGAGGCCAGTTTTCATCTTATCATCACTGAGGTGGCATTTCTAGAACGAACATTCCTTTTGAAACCTTTTGTCTCTTCAACAAAAATGAGCTTTGCATTCTTCTTCAGGTAGCATTTAATGGCTCAGGTGACCCTTCTTGAACAATTTTTTTTTTGCTCTCTATTAGTTGAAAAAAATAACTTTTCATTCGCGACATGTTCCTTCTGACTGAAATGTTCACAAAAATGAAAACTTAGTCAACAAAAGCAAGTTGAGGGTTTTATTTCCATCCGTTACAAATATGCATGGAATTGGAGGAATTTTTCTCTCTTTTTTTGTTTTTAATCGACACGCCGAACTTGGCGTTCTGAAGTCTCAGGCGTTATGCCTTACGTAAGCGATTACGTAATGCGGTGAGCGCCACGTCGTTAAGGCGATGTCGACGACAACGACGACGAGTCACCCGAGCTCATAATCTCCTCGGCTTTAGAGCCTCGAAAGGAACGCTCAGAAGTCGTTCAAGATCTCCTCAAGCCTGCCTCGAGGGCTGAAAGAGAAGATAAGGGGGAAGAGGAACGTCTTCGCGAAACGGACTGAGTAAAGCCCACCTGGAATGCCCACGCAGATTTTCACTCGGCCGTGAAATGCGATGGTGGCAAAAGGCGACACTATATAACAACGCGTCTTCTGGTTCAACGTCAGCTGCAATTTTCCTCAAATAGAACGCACGTGTAAATGCGTTTGAGACGAGCGATGAAGACATCTTGAGGCGCAATGCGCCTCGTTTCTTTCATGGTACCGCTCTGAATGCATTTGAGGCTCTTGTGTAACTGATTCATGAGTTGCGCGAGGATAGGCGCAGGGCAAAAAACAAAGTTTGGGGGGAGGCAGGTAACTGAGCTTGCGGGAGCTAAGTTTGACGAAATAATAAGAATGCAGACACTTCTGTACGTGAGTCGACTGCATTTCCGCTAACGTGGCTTCTCTCTGCAGAGAGATTCGCGACGACGCTCCTGGCCGCAGGTCCTGGCTAGGCACGCTTGCAAGATGATGGGCTCTGCCGCAACACCCTACAAGCTGCAGTGCTCAGCTGGTTACGAAGGCGAGCGTTGCACGCCAGGTTCGCGAAACAGTCGGCGATACAAGAATAACGAGGCCCTCTAAGAATAAACGAGCTGTCGCGTGGTACTCGAACTGCGCCGCTTATCGTTTCGGCCAGGCCCGTCCCCTGTGCCACCCTGTAAGGAATCTGTATCGTTGTGGAGCATGGCTTTGAGCATTGAAAAATAGCGCGCTGACGTGATCCGTGGCGTAAGAAATAAAGAGAATGACAGAATGGCTTCCCACTGTGGCGTCAGTGGGCGCTAGGTTTAGCGGCACTGGCTAGGGTTCATTCCGAATTCCAGGTATTGCGTTTCCGCTTGTCCAGCCCCCCGGCTTTTTTCACAGTAGACAGCGCGCTTGCCGAACCCATGCTCTTTCGAATCTTGCCGTCACTCCGGGCTCCTTTTTTTAAAATCGGATCAGGAACGCAAGTTATGCACAATCGGCGATTGGTCAAGCGCAAAGAGGCTATTTTGTACCAACGGACATCCTAAGTATCTCATTACAGTACGTTGTGTGCCCCTTAGCTATGTGGCACATATAAATGCGCGGAATATACTGCGGGTCATACTCAGCATCAGCTAAGTGTGACCCGCCGCGGTGCCTCAGTAGCTTTGGCGTACGGCTGCTGATCCCAAGGCCGTGGGTTACGTCCCGGCCGCGGCGGCCGTAATTTGATGGAGACGAAACGCAACAACGCCCGTGTGCTGTGCGATGTCAGTGCATGTTAAAGAACCCCAGCAGGTGATCTAAATTTAGCCTGAGCCAGCTATATATATCAGCGTGGTCTTCGTAGGTAAGCTTTACCGTAAACTTTCTGATGAATTTTGCACGGCTTTATAAGATGACAGTAGATTCTAACAGAAGCGTTGGGCAGGTATTCAGGATTGTGTTTATTTTTGTTGAGTGCAAGCTTCAGGATTAAGTAAGAACTTGGCGATTTAGTAGACGGTTGTCAGCTAACGTAAAGCTTTCGAGGCAAGAAGTGATACTGCCCATGATTGCTTCTGTTTAATGCTTAATGTTGCTCGCTGGCTCCTCCAAATAAACATGCGGGCCCTTTCTTAATGCTCTCCGCATGTATTTCGCAGGACTGCAAGAAATTTAAGGGTAATCAACCACACATCTAAACGCATTTGCATGCTGCTGAAGCCTGCATGCATGCCTGCCTCAGAATGCATCCTTACTTTTTAACAAGCCCCTCGATACAAGATATAAGCACGATCCGACACAGACAAACCCATGCACCTTCTGTTTGTTCCACTTGCCTTGCAAATCGCCTGTAGCCTCACGTGCTAGCCTGTAAGAATAAAGCTATTAGGGCCCAAAGCAGTGACTGGTGCCCACTGGGCTAGCTTGAAAAAAAAAAAGACGAGAGAGACAATATGACACCGCAACCTATTCCAGCGAACAAAAAAGGCACAATGGGCAAGTGAGAAGAGCCGTTGCAACGAATAAAAAGTATTTTTCCCGTCATATTTTTTTTTTAAAATGCGCTTAACTTCCGGGCATTCTCAATGAAGGGCGATGACGGAAAAGCGAAAGGTTGTGATTAAATCTTTGCCATCGTTCGTTGGAACATTAAAGAAAAGAAAACGAGCCACGGTGCTATTTCAGCGAAACATACCTGAATACGTTGCGGTTCACAGTGCCGCGGTGCAGAGAATTTTCGCCACTATTTTGTGAACGCCCAGTCATGTAATGGCGTGTTCGTCTTGAGACTCTATTTCACCCTTCCAGACTTAAATGCCGCGAACGAAGCGCGCATATCTCTGCGTCCAACCAAACATACTTTAGCGCCAACTTTTGAGTTCATTGTATATCGTATTTCTGCTATAAGCCTGCCGCAGTGGCTCAGTGGCTTTAGCGTACGGTTGTTGATTCCAACGTCGTGGGATCGAATACCGGTCACGGCGGCCTCATTTTGATGAAGTCGCAATGCGAAAAACTTCGGTGTGCTGTTGACATCAATCCTGAGCTGTCCGCTACGGCAGCGGTGGCCTACTCGTTTGAGCATCCGCCCCGCATGCGGGAGATGCGCGATCCGATCCCCAGTGCCGTCGGGTACGCACAGGTGATACAATGGGTACAAGCTTTCCCCTGCCTAGTGCTCGGCTTCGCTAGGATGAAATCGTTGGGAAATGGGTCTTTGGCCCTGCCTTGTGTAGAAAAAAATACCTTGTGGCACGGCGCTCTTTGGCCAAAGCTGCATTTGCGCCATAAAAATTCATCATCATCATCATCATCATCATCATCATCATCATCATCATCATCCTATATGCCGAATGCTCCTCTATAAAGCGCCATCTCGTGACGAAAAACAGAACCAAACTTTAATCGTCATTTTTTTTTTCCCGACAGGTCGCTAGCTATAGGGTCCTCTATCTTCCTCCCTTGAGGTGCAGAAGCACATGAAGGCTAGTAAATGAGTGAGAGGAGAAAAGTTGGCTTGATGCATCGAAAACGGCGGATTGGGCTGTGGCTGAAATCATGAATACATTGCCTGAGACATGATTTCAATTTTTAAAAAGCAAAAAACAGAAAAAAATTCGCGTCTCCCCTTCAACATGTTAACAAGTTTCGATTGCCCGCCATCCATGTGCTTGCATGCTGTCCAGCTAGCCTTGTGAAATGCGGGGTCGTCGTGCCCTGTAACAAGCGAGGCTATGTCGTTTATTTTCGCAATCATCTTGCCGTATGCGACGCTTGAGAATGCGTCCGAAAGTCATTGCCCTTCCTGTTCTGCATGACAAGCGTGGTCATTATCCGACGCGTCAGCGAGTCTTTCGCTGATTTTGCCGCTGCTAAATTTTAGCCCCGACGCGAAATTCCATTCCACGTCTTCTCCTTGCAAAGCAAAGCAGTCAGCATGCAGCAAGGGAAAGTGCGCGGCCCGCATTCATCGCGAATGAATGACTATTCTGAATAAAAAGCACTTCCTCCCTTCCAGTTTAGGCTGCTTTTTATAACATGTCACTCGTGCTATAGGCTTGTTTGCCGTTTCCTCTCTTTTTTTTTCGCTTTTCCGCCGGATGCTCTTATTTTTGTTCTCAGTGTTTACTTTTCTTGCTCAGCGAAAGAAGCGCAGGCAGGCTTTCCGCGTGAAGGATGAGTAACAGTCGCCCAATGCAGCCGAATGGCGACACTTATGCTTGCACCTGCTTCCAAGTGCCCCACGTTGACCACGCAATAACAGGCGACACACTGGTGCCCACTCCTGCTTTCACGGGTCTCTCATGCCTCACACCTGCTCAAGCAGCAGTGACTTTGTGCAGCACATGTGCGGAGTTTGTTCTCTCTTGTTGCTGTTGTTTACCTCAGTAAAAATAATCGTCGTCTTTCACCTCGGAGAAAGCCACTGGCACTGTTATCGCAGAAAAGTCAAATATCACTGGAAGCAAAGCCGTTTTTCTTGCCAGTGTCAGGAGGCGATATGCATTTTGAAGCGACAAGCTTCACTACGCTAGGTAAAGCAGTCTTCGGGTAGGCAGCACAGCGACCTTGAACGACCTTCAGCCCAACCAAGGACGCCCGTGTATGACCATATCTGGTACAGGTATGGAGTCAAACCCTTTACCCCTCAGCTTGAACCGTGACCTTTATTTGACCTTTGAAATTTGCTGACCTTTAGATTGACCTCTAACCTTAAGAACATCCGATGGGGTAATGTGAAGCCACGTGATGACATCCGATTGGGGGGGAGGGGTCGTATGACCATGTGATACCCCGTCATAGCCACGTGGTGGTGTGGATATATATAGTACGGCTGTCTCAAGCCTGTAGCGGAGCTGCCATGGACGAGCCTCAGACGCTTAGCAAGCGTGCTTGCTTTTCGCTGAATTTCAGAGTTAGCTAAGTTAAGCCACTGGCAATTTTTTCACTTTAGGCAAAATTAGATGAAAAATCATTTCGTTCTATACATTTCTGCTAGAACAATCAAATCTAAAGCGTCTTTTGTGACGAAGGTAACGTGTTTTTTTTCCTTCTTCCTGACATTTCATATTACCAAAGAAGTTCCCTTTTCATGAACTCTTCATCATAACAGACTCACTAATAAACAAAACGCAATGTCAAAACACGGAAATAAAATTTTTTGCGCATGAACCGCATTCATTTTGCGAAAACATACAGCAACAGGCTCCGTCTATTTCGCAGCATTCCAACAAATGTTTCACAAGCGATTGTTGTTCAACAAAAAGTAGCGACCTACACTTATCATTATGACACGCGCGATGTGGTCCACGGGCACTGTGAAGCTGGAAACCGCATGAAACGCGCTGTTGGCATTTTTCCACTGCACGCGAATTTTCTGTCGATACGAAGCCAAACCGGAAGTCGACTGCGTCGACGATCGATCCTTTTTATTCAGCTCACGACCCAATCGGAAGTCTCCAATTGGCCTGCCCAAGTTTCTTCCTGAAACCAAAGGAACGCAGTGGCCGTCTTCACTGCGCGCTCAGAAGCCGCGTGCCAGGGAACTGCACGCAGGCAGACAGGCAATTTTCGGTCCCACGCGTAGGAGTGGAAGATGCAGCTGCGAGAATCGGCCGAGTTGAGTGAGAGCTAATAGAAAGCTCTCGACTGACTGCTTCATTCGAGTTCCAACGGCGCGCCAGAGGAAGCCAGACGTCATTGCGCACTTCGCCGCGTTGGGAGCGGGTACTAAGTACTCAGCGCCCGAATTATGTAGAAACTCAGTGCACCGCCGAAGATTTATCTCAAATGCGAGCGGGCCTCAAGTGTTATGGTACTTTAAAAAAAACGCTGCGTTTTATAATACGTTGCGTGCACTAATATAGTGCATCTGAGTAGCGCTTTAATGTTATGCGGCAAAATAATCAAGTATTCCCGTCAATTAGAAGACGTTGGTGTCAGAAGATCTGGGTCACTTGTCACGAAAAAGTGAACAAATTACAAGTATTCTAAAAATAGTTTTCCAAAAGTGACAGACTCACTAGCTAAGTGAGCACAAACAACCTTTTTTTTTCAAATTTAATAGTGAGTTTCGAAGTTTTGGTTATGCTGCAATGGCATAAGGATGCATCGTGACAAATTTCATCAATGTCGGCCCAGCTGTTCAATGATTGATCTTCAGCCCCGCATCTCCCCTTAATATGAAACATTTTTCTGAAGTGTTGAAAACAATGCAATGTACTAAACAACGAAAAAAAAATATCGCGCTCCGAGCAGTCAGTGACCTTTCCAAGTAGTGTTGTTCCGAAAGACAGCGCTGCAATTTTCGTACACCCACATTTGTTCCCACGTTCATGAGTTACCACGCAATGTCTCCGAGGTGTAAATGAGTTCCTTGACGCCTGCTTTTTTTCTTTCCTCTTTTTCGTGGTTGAACATAGAGATGTCAATTTTCCAGCCTCTTTTTGTTCTCCAAAAAATAAAGAAAACCAAACAGAGGGGGTGGCATTTTCCTCTCTTCCAATCGAGCAGGGCGTTGATACAGATTGATCTCTTGGAGAAAAAAGCCCGCGATTTAATCTGCCACAGCAGACACCTACTCAAAGCGAAAACGAGCTCGTACTCTAAAGCTGTCAGGCCAATTTGTGAGACACTTTCTCGCCAGCTTACTCAAGGATAAATGCTCGAGACAGGTCAGGAACCTCGTAGTGAATTTAACGCGTTCATCCACCGATGCTAGTCAAAATCAAGAAGAAAAAAACTGCTCATTTAGAAGCGATGGCTGAAGAGAAAAGCGAAATGCGTATAACGTGTTGAAATGGCGTGACACCGCTGACAGCGCGAATCTCACAGGCCGGTTCACGAAGATTGCGACAAGCGTTGCAGTTCCTGAGCGCGTCGTTACGAGTCTTTCGAAGGATTTCAATTCGTTCTAACGGTATTTAGATAAGCGCCGTTCTCTTCACTGGTAAAAGAGAAAAATATTTGGACAGGCCGCTTCGAGCCAAGTGCGCCGAGTTCAGGCACCGATCTTACTAAATTGCGAAAGTGAAGAGTGTCTGAGCCCTGAAGAAGTGTTTGAACTCCGGAACTCCTTAGCGAAAAGATCGTTTGCTTTATTTAACATGGGAAACTGGTTTTAAACTTCGAAGCGGTGAAAGAACAGAAGGGCAATGAGTCAAATCGGTCGCGTAGCCAAGGCGCAAAAATACAAGAGCTAAATATGGTAGAAAATGCTTGAATTATGGTGGCTTTCTGCCTGTACTATAGGATGCTTGACTCGTGTGCGCATTCTGCTTTCATAGACACGCCACTTAAGTCTTTCTTCAAGTGAACCCAGCAGAGGCTTAGTGCAAGTAACTCAAGTAAGAGATAATAAAAAAGACAAACATTCGCGTCATGCAGGCGCTGACAAATCGACACACTGATGTCAACTTTGTTTTTTGCTCTAAATGAAACCATGTCATCTTTTATGCTTGTTTACAACTTAGGTCGTTAAAAAAGCGTCAGTAATTAAGAAACCTGTTGTGATTGAAATAATCAAAATACGAGTAGTACGACTATACACTAGTATACCTTATATCAAAAACACGGCTAATACCGAAGTCAAGTATGCGGAGTACACGCTTGAAATGTAGTTATATATCTGTTCCCATCAAACATATGGTGTTGCGCCAATGGAAAATGCTGAATTGCAAAAAAAGATTCGGTCATTATGCGACCGCGAGAGGCTTTTCAACGTTTACCAAAGCCTCACTGCATAAGATTTCACTTGATTTTTTTATTCCTTACATGCCCCTTGAAATGACGGCGCCGTCACCGGAAGTGATTCATGCGACATCGTGCTATATTAAGCAAACATTCCCAACAATTCTGAGGGAAAAGCATTCTTGAAGGGGAAAGAGTTTATGAGCGCAATTTTTCTATATATTGCAAGATTTCAATATAATAATCAATATACCCGCAGGTCCCACGTCGGCAGGCTTGAATGTTTATGCTATTAACGTTTTTGCTAACGTCAAAGGCGTTCCCAATTGGTTTTCTGTAGCAGTCTTAAATGCACGATGCGAGCGATGCAAACTCATAGATAAAAGAAAGATTTTGCTGCACATCGGAAGAATCGACCATTGCCTTCAACGTTTCTCTGTCAGTGCCTTACAGTTTGTAATATTCAAAATTTTTGTCCAAGAATGTTGGACATGATTTCTTGCAAGTTCAGCTACCGGGACACGTCACTCCTTCTACTTGTACTTTGTACCTCAACCATGTGTACCGCAAAAGGAAGTGGAGAAATAGCAGATAGCCACTTTTTTTTTAAGAAGGGTCCGTCGAAGTCCCTAAAAGCAGAAAATTTGTGGTTTAAAAAGCCTGCTTCATAAGGAAGTATCCACCGAGCCCTGTTTTGCCAATATAAATGGCCAACCAATTGAGCTGTGAACTAGCCTATACCCGTACTCAACGTAGAGGCTTCCCACTCGAAGTTGATGACGATGATCAGTTTTGAATGGTGCGAGGTAACTTTGGTCACAGAGCTCCATGGCACACGGTGTTTCGCATTGCTCAATGTGGGGTTCAGAGACCCATTTCCAGAGCATTCCACCCCAAAAGAGCCCAGCACCAGGCCATGGGAAATGCCTGCACCCGTAGCATGACGGGTGGGCCGATCGGAACGCGGCAGCAATGTGGTTGGAACAACGAACCTCCCGCACGCAAGGCAGATGCCCAAACCAATAAGCCACCACTACGGTTCCCATTAGGAACTGCCGCGGTACATAAAACACGTTCACTCCGTAGTGGGTCACCGTGGATCAGGTTTTATTGTGAGGTCTGAGAAGGAGGACCTCACAATATCTCTCCCACGGTTTTATTTTGTGATCCGATATTTGTGCCCACAAAGCATGGAGAAATAGCGTGACCCACCGGTGACCCGCGATGCAGTGTGGGTGTTAACACAGTGAGCAATGCTTGCAAGTTTATTATTTATTATTTTTGTTTAAAGATCTGTGAGCCTTTACAGGCTCATAGAGAAGTGGGTCACAAGGAACACAGTGCAAGGATAAAGACCAGCATAAAATATAAAACAAGACGGTTATTCTTTTCGAGTAAAAATAAGAAAAAGCAAGCACAACAATAAGCGAAAAGAGCGACGCAGATAACTCTAGGTAACGATCAAGAACAAGTAGGAAAAAAAATTCCAATTCAATTATTAATGCGTAGCAAAGAAACAAAAGCAAAGTTAATAAGAGCGTAAGAAGACAGTTCATACCACATAATGCCACGTGAAAGAGAATCCATGCATTCTTGGTAGTGGAGAGACAACGAAAGACCCTTGAAGAAACTAGCTGAATATTATGCTTCGCGTAAGCTATGTGACACGCATACGGTTTTTCAGGGTCAATAAAAGCGGTTCCAACGCTGACCTCTGCAAATATTTGGCTAACAGTTATTGATTCGTTGAAAACTCGATGGTTCGTCTTGCGCCCTAATCTAGGTTAAGACGAACTTTGAAGCTCTAAGGCCACAAATATTTACCTTTTTTTTTCACTACATAATAGCGCCATGAAGTGCGTTCTGAAGATGTTAGTCGATTACTGCTTGTACACCTTGGGTGAAAGCGGAAATGGGGAACGGACAAGCAGATGAAAACTTTGAAGAAATCACAGTCGCCACATTTCGTGAACGTCGATTGCTCGCTATTTCGCTTCGCAGGTGACAGCTCGGAATTTCGTGCTCATCAAAGAAAAGAAAACGATGATCTTAAAAGTAACCAAAGTGTCATGTTAGGTACAACGAAGTGTACTTCAAAGCCACATGTCGTGAATGGCACTGTGACGTCAGAATTGTACACCTCGAAAACGTGAGCTGGGAGTAATAGCTTACGACAGTATCTGCATTATAAACCTGGTGGCAGTCCAAGCTTCGACCAAAGGAATACGCCTTCTTCTGGGGAAGGCCCTTTAAGCAACGCGTTCTAGACATCAGGAAACCAAGCTATAAATCGCATCTCTTTCCATGCCATCCAGTGACACGCGGTAGAAGCAGAAATTTGCGCAAAATCACACTGGTGTTTAAGCAAAAATTATGAGTGGGCAAAAAAAATTAGATTGCTTCCAGTGAGCAGTTTTTATCCTTAGACCAGAATCTACTCGTGGGGCTTGGTGGTCAACTAATCCTCGAGCGCAGACTGAAATTAACTAAAGGCCCGGCGCCGACAACCCAGTCGTATAACGATAACAGGAGTGGGTATGCGAACAGGTAGATGTGGATCAGACGCTTGGCAACAACATGTCTCTCGCTGGACAGTGTGGCGTTCAGCATACAATCCTATTAAAGCCGAAAACAATGCAACGTTTCCTTCATTTTTTTTCTACCTCTCCTTCTCTCTTTCCAGGTTTATCCTTCATTTTTCATTCTTTCCTTCCTTTTTCTCTCTTTCTTTCTACTTCTTCTCTTCCCCCATCTTTCCTTCTACGCTTTCTTACATCCTAGCCTCTTCGCTTCCTCCTTGCTTTCCTTCGTTCCTTCCTTCTCTTCGTTTCTTTCGAGCTTCTTTCCTTCCTCCTTTCCTTTATCCTTCTTCACTTCCTTGATTTCTTGCTTCTTCCGTTCCTCATTATTTTCCTTCATTCCTTCCCTTCTCTATCTGCCTTTCTTTCTAGCTTCTTCTCTTCCTTCCTGCTTTCCTACTTTTCCTCCTTCTTCTCTTCTCTTCTTCGTTTCTTCCTTGTTTCTTCTCTTCTTTCTTTCTCTTCTTTTTCTCATGGTGGACAACAGCTGGTAACGACAATGAACAGACGAAGAATCACAAGGACAAGGACTGAAAATTTATTCCCGAAGGTGCACGCATTAATAGGAAATGTTTAAAAAACGAACAGCCTTCATTTCCTCCTTCGTTTTCTTTCTTCATTTCCTCTCCTCTCCCCTTCCTTCCTTCTTTCATACTTAGCTTTCTTTCTTACTTTCCCGGCTTGCTTCCTTTCTTGCTTTTGTATTTTAATTTATGAGCAAACGACCCGAGACGTCACACAGAGAACGCTTCAGATCCTCAACTATTTGTAATGGTGCTTCAGTGCCTTCTAGACGCTTCGCCAAGGACAACGACACCACTAAGTGCGGCCAGTCGACTTGCTCGCGTCTG
Source organism: Amblyomma americanum (assembly GCA_030143305.2). NCBI lineage: Eukaryota > Metazoa > Arthropoda > Arachnida > Ixodida > Ixodidae > Amblyomma > Amblyomma americanum. The sequence continues at coordinate 62,449 of JARKHS020004678.1, forward strand.
CGGCGGCTGCCGCCCAAAGTCCTTGCAGCCAGACGTGCCTGCGAGAAACGAATAGGGCCCTCCGTGACGCCCACTCCTAACTGACCACCAAAGCCCGTGAGGGGAAGCTTCTTAGCATACAATGAGACGAAGCCAGGAGAAAGAGTACGCCGACCACCGCAAGAATAGCGCAGGTTTTCGGCGCAAGATGGCGCGGGCAGACCCGCGAAGGCTGTTTACTGCGGCGAGGTTAATGGTGTAGAACGGGCGAGCAACTAGCACCGCGGCCCGTCTGATTGCCTCAGACGTGGATTAGAGCGAGCGCGACTTCGGCGCCGTAAATAACGCTTGCTCCGCTCGTTAAGGCGAGGCGAGGGTGCAGGCCTCAACGCACAATGGCGGCTGGCGGGATGGAAAATGGGGAAAGACTTGGCAGGCGCGCCGAGATTGATTGAAAGCCGTAACGAGAGCATGATGCACTTAGACGACCGTGTGTTTGATTTTATGGCAGCATGAATGGAAGCACGTTAGCTGCGCCTCTTTTTTTTTTTGTCGTCCACCTAAGCGTCCGCCGGTACTTCCTGCGGTCTCGTTACGAGTTTTTCTCACTCTGGTACGTCGGTCGTGTGTGGTGGTACCGTTATTCCGTGACATACTTCTTCGCTGTCCGCCACAACAGCTTCGTGCTAGCGAAGTCTTTTAAGCTTCACTTTATTTTGGGCTGAACGCCTTGTGTAACACCCGGCGCTGCTCTTCCGTACCATCTGTGTGTGTAAGAGACAGGAAGATTAAAACAAACTAAAAACAAAAGAAACATGCACAGCCGAAGAAACAAATGCACCTGTATCTGGCTTCGAACAAACGTAGGTGTTCTCGACAGGTGATAAGAAGGGCCAATATATGTTTGCTTTTTTTCGAGGGTTTCCAGACTGCAGCCACTCTGTTTTGGCAGGGCTGCGAAGCGAGCAAACGCAGAGCCGTAAAAGTTGGACATCGGACGTAACAAGGCTTCCGGAGCCTGTGGTACCGGCTTCCTGCGACTGTGCCGACGTCTGCTTGGTGCGGTAAGAAGAAGGTGCAAAGCCAGTAGCGAGAACGACGCGCCAAAAAAAAAAAAGACGTCATGGAACGAGAAACATCTGCTTCCGACTGTCTCACTTAATGATATCAAAAGCGAGCGCAATAAAAACCGCACGAAGAAAGAAAAAAGTATTCAGGTATGCAGGTATCCGGAAATGTAAGCCGACTCGAACACGGTCAAGCTTCTGTTTTTCTTTCCTTTCTGTCTCACCATGCTCTTTACTTGAAGACGCCTCCATTCAGCTGCGTCGTGCTCCTGACCCAGCTCGGCTTGATACTTCGTTCCCACAACACCTGTGGGAGTCACTGTCTGACAGCGCCTTTCAGCTAGCTTAAAGCGACCTACGAAACGGCTACTTATCAGCACTTTGTAAAGTTTCATTATTTCCTTTTGAAATCGTCGTACTCTAATGGTGCAAACGGAGCAATGGAAGGAAAAAAGAAAAATGACATAAAGAAAGAAGAAAAGCTGGAAAGAAAGAATAGCGAAGAGAAAAAGAAGAAATAAAGAAAGAAGGAAAGAAAAAGAGAAAAACTAACAAAAGAAGAAAGTAAAAACGAAACAAGCAGAGGAAGATAGAAAGGAAGAAATAAATACAAAGAGTAAGAAGGAAAGAAATAAAGGAACAGAGAAAGATGGAAGAGAAAGAAGAAAGAAAGGAAAGAAAGAAAGGAAGGAGGAGAAGGAAAGAAAGAAAGAAAGAAAGAAAGAAAGAAAGAAAGAAAGAAAGAAAGAAAGAAAGAAAGAAAGAAAGAAAGAAAGAAAGAAAGAAAGAAAGAAAGAAAGAAAGAAAGAAAGAAAGAAAGAAAGAAAGAAAGAAAGAGGATGGGGACAGAGGCACCTTCAAACCTAGGGTCCTTGGATGAAAGGACTTGATCCCGACCAGCTCTGGACTGTTCGCGAGTAGACGATAGGAGTGAATGGAGTGGCGACTTCATGTGCTGAAGGTGACCTTTGTGGCAGAGCTGATCATAGCAGTTGTCAATGCGAAGCCTTTTCGGACGGTTGCGACTTGGAAGTGTCTACTGCAGACAGTCTTAGAAAGTAAAAAGGGAATGGAAGCCTCTGGAGTATCCAGAGCAGCATAGTTCAACGCCCTCTTCCACCTTTTAAAGCACTCTGCTTGGCTACGCATGATGCAAAATACATGTTTTTCTATTTTTCGTGTCTTTTGTTCATGTATGCTTTGTCGCCATGTAAGTACTGAGACCAAAGTTCGAAAATCTTTCGCAGTGAACATAACAGAGTTCGTGAGGGGTGCGCAGTCACTTGCAGGCTGCTGCGCGGACGTCCTCTCGCACCCCTATGTCGTCAGGACGAGTGGGCGCAGTGATGTTCTCTTGGCACTGAGACCAGCTTCACTGCTGACAGGATCAAGCGGTTGTGAGCGGCTGTCTGGCGTTGGCGCCAATTTCACTTATAGACTTCTCGTGCTCTGCTAAAGGGCTGTCAAGAGTGTGTGGGCTACGCCTCGCTCTCTTTCTGTCTTTCTTTGTTCTTCTATTCTGTTCCTCCCTCGCAGGTCATTAACCTGAACTCAAAACAGCCTGCCCCGTTCTTGGTTAATTTCGACTCGTGCGTTTGTGCCGGGAAGAGATGCATATCTGCTCTATACCTCCGCAAACACTAGGCAATCGTCTCCTTCCGATTGACGGCGCTAGGGAGCAGCAATAGTTGTCCCGACTCTGCGGAGTAAAAAGCTGCCTGCAACAAGCGACTGTCACCTCTCCCATCGGCCGTGTGAACGTGTGAAGAAGTGGGCTGTATCTATGAACGCGTTTACGGGAAGATTTGACAGTAGTTTTCGTCGCGTATAGGAGCCTTACGGCTGTAATCTCGGGAGTAAGACCTGGGACCATTTCACGAGCAAAAGGAACTTACTGCCGTAACCTGTAAAGAAATAGCGCACGCTAAGCATGCGAACCTCGTATGAGAACTCATCAACATTATGTCAGAATGGCGCTTAGATGTCATTCTTGATTTAATTCTGCTTCATTCTGAAAATATAGAGGCCTATAAACATTGAGATAGGAGAATGGTGCTTCTATCATACGTTCTTAGTGTTTGTCTTTGCTCGGAAAATTTTTTCGCCACTTGAAATTTGGCCTCGGCTTAAAAAGAGACTCGGACGAAAAAAAAAAGGCTGACCATTTTTTGGTGGCACTTGATATTGATTTATTTTCTTTTTTCTCGAGGCTTCACAATCCAGCTTGCCAAGTTAAAAGCCTCAAAAGAAAAAAAAATACACACTTTTTTCTGAGCGTATGAAATTACCGCGCTTCTGTGTTAGCAAGCATACCACCGCACGTCGTTTTGTTCCTGACAGCCAACATAGTACGACATTGCGAGGCAATTTGCTTTCATCACATCTAGCGTCCAAATTGATAAATTGCATTAAAGTGCCTATGGCTGTTCACGCCAGGAACCTCCTTTCAGCAGCTTCAAAAAGCGCTCCACAAACCGGCACGAAAGTTACCTGAGGTGCATAACCGCCTCACAGCGTTGAACCAGCAACAGTGACAAGAGGGTTCTAAGTGTGTTAGGTGAGCTCTTTTCTTACCTTAGTGTTCTTTTAACCTGAGCAACGTCCTCGTTTTATTTTCCGTCGTTCAGCATTCGCCACTGCTAACGTTTTTACAACTCCTGAGCTCAGACATTGCGTCAGATTTCAGGGTGTTCTCCCTTTTTTCAGTCAAATCAACTTACCACGCTTCTACCCAACGCCTCCACTGCAGGACTTTCCCGCAGTACCTCAAAGGCTGGTCGCGGGCTCCGAACCTGTTAGCTTAATTTCCAACAGAATTGCAAATGGCCACAGTCAGCCCTCACTTCTTGACTAGACTGAGGACAACACTCTCACCACTCCTTTCTTCCCCTTCCACTCCCACAAACTTGTGCCTCCCCCTTTTACTCAGTCAGTCTCTCGTTCCCCAGACAGGGAACAGATTGGCCGCAATGGCAGGAAGCTAATCACAGAAAGGGACATTCCCCTGCGCCCACTTCTCGGTCACCTTTGATCCCCGCCGTATTTTTTCGTTCACTGACGCCAGGGGACGCTGCGGCGCGCTTTAAGCGTCGTCTTCGTCGTAACGTTAGGGTCGATTTTGGGAGCTGGAATCAGAGCCTGTCGTATTTGCGCGACCACTCCGGAAACCTTTCTGCCCCAGCACTCTCCAGACTGCCCCTTCCCACTCCCAGCAACGGCATTGTTCGTTACAGCTTCCTAAATCAAGCTATGGAAGGGCAAGTCAAGCACTTCCATTTGCGAAACAATTAGAGAATTCATTCCGAAAGCAAAGGACGAGCATACATTTGGTGACGTTTTAGAACCTCTTTCTATGTGACGTCGCTTTGCATATTACTCTTTCTTTAGATTTCCTTGACACACAGAGCCGTCGAAAGTCTCCCCCTTACACGATCTTTCAAAAGCATTTATAAAGTTTTCTAATTCAATCGTAACAGGCTTTCAGAAAGATGGGCCACTCGTGTTTGAAGAACTCGTGGCACTTAGTGAGATTGCTTTGTGAACAGTTTCGTAATTGATTCATCAAGACAATGTTTCTTCAAGTTCATTCCTTAAAAGTCCATGATCGAATCACGCTGGACAAAATGAAATAGACGGCTGAACTGCGTTGGAACAGAGTCAGACTTCAGACAAGGTACCCCGTCACAAAGAATTCTCGCTTGAAGACAGCATGTCGCATCAGCATTATGGAGTACATTAAAAGCCGAAGTGTGTGGCTGTTGAAGTGTCATGCAGTGAATGTTGCGGCTATATTGGCTTAATACTTGTACAGATTCTTTTTGTCTCGTCACGTTTGATTGACGCTTGCGAATACAGAGTTTTCTCAATCTTGCAGCATGCAGAGGCAAATGCTACGAACGACTAACGTGCAGTTTTTGTCGAAAACTCGCAGACAGTTACGCGATTCGTTCTTGCAAAATTTGCCAGTTTCTGAGCTGGTAATTTTTCGCCACCATGAAAAGTAAAAGGCTCTCAACAGCGAGAACTGTCCTCATTTCTTTGTTCAACCTTGGTGCGGCAACGAATTCAGCGAAGTCGGGGGCAGAAAGCTACGCTGACCAGTAGCCGATCGCCCGGTGTTTTTCGGATAAAATGGGTCCTTAATAATGTCGAAAATTGCACCAGTGTACTAGTACCCTTAAGCAGGGAGATCACGACGGCACACTTAAAGCCCTGCGATTCAGCTCCCAATCGGGGCATCCTGCAGTCAGTTTGTACTCTCCGTGATGCTGCCAAGCTCAGCAATATCGCCTAAACTGTTGATTTCGCAGCTCCCAAAATCATGCTATCATGCGGGCAACACATTTGTTCAAATGCACAAAAATATCTAGCGGGTTATAGTGGTTCAAGTTGAACTCTTTATTATTCCTCGCGGGGGAGAACTGGTCATGAAATGAATGTTGCGGCTACATTGGCTTGATGCCTGCCCAGATTCTTTTTGTCTCGTCGCGTTTGATTGATGCTTGCGAATACAGAGTTTTCTCAACCTTCGCAGTATGCGCATGCAGTAATCTTGTTAGTAATGGATGGGTACATCAACAGGGTAACTATGTGGGCAAGTTAGTGGGGATCAAGCATAATGACACCAGCAACAAAAACGGGAACACAAGAGGAGGAAAAGGACCCGGTCGCAGTCTTTCAATAAATTATCAGCTGTTAGTCCAGTGCTACCCTGTTCGCTTTCTTTTCTTGTGTTCCCGTTTCTGTTGCTTATGCGTTATGTTTTGACAGTTACCGTCCTTGCCAGGATACACTGCCAGGATTAACCAGGATACATGGTTTGCTTCTCAGTAATATAGTGAAGCACTTAAGTCACCCCTCAAGCTCTGCATTTCTGCAAGGTAACGAGAACCCCTGTCTCCACCTTTCAAGACCTTTTGATCCGTAGTGAGAAGCCGTAATGGCTCCATTACACGATTTAGATTCAAATCATGCAGCCTGGATAATTTTGGCAAAGACTGTACGTATTGTTATAGCTGATTGATTCGCAGTCCGTCATTCATTTATGGATTAAGTTACAGCGCGTCACTCGTTTACTGAAAGACAACAAGACAGTTCATTGCAAAAGGGAGTGGGTAAGCGATAATGTGCATTTGACGTAAACTGGGTACCAAACAACTAAAGATATAAACGAAGAAGTGTCAGTTTGGCTCATAACTGTCAAAATAAGCACCCAATTAGTCGAATTAAGCCTGAAAAGTCTCAGTGTTACAAGCTGTTATAGCACGCTTGAGAGCGCGGCGCCGACGCGACTGCATTTAAGTTGCTATTTATTTTAAGCCCCAGTGCCATTGAAGAAGACCAAACTCTGTGTTTCAACCTGCGATAATCTCTTATTGAAACGCGATCGAATTTTATTTGTTTCCCCTTCGACATGCACAACTTTTCCATCAGTTCCAGCAGTGCCACCAAAGGTACCATCTAGATTCAAAAACTTCACCGACATGCCCTGCTTTTTTCATAAAGCGACGGGGCCTTCGGACGGCGGCTCGGTCTTCTAGTTCGCACTGTCCACAGCGCTGTCACCTAAGCGCCTGAACCTGTGCCAGAGGCTTCAACCCTTAGTGCCAAAGCATGCCAACGACGTCCTTTCGCGCTTGCATACGACCCGGCTTTCTCTCTCTCTCAGCTATTTCTATGGTAGCCGCGCTTCCGTATTTGCACTACCTGGTCCGCGCTCCACGACTTTGGAGCCGGTTGACGTGATTGGAAGCCGCCTGATTGCGCCTGTCTCGCTGATGCTTATCACTGTGAGTGACGTGTGCAGAGCGCTCCGTTTCGGACACGCATAACAGGGAAAGGCCGGTGACGGGTGAGGAAAAAGCAGCACAGGAAGGCGGACAGATAAAAAGCAAAAGAAGGGTGAAGAAATAGAAATGTGAGCCAGGAAGAAGTGACGCGAGTGGAATTGGAGGTTTGGTGCTCATCTGTCCTCCCATCGCGAGATTTGATGAAGATGGCACGCGTTCACACCACATCGATTAAATATACGTAAGCAAGATTAAAAGTGCGTAGCGAAGATTTAGCGTTCAAAATGATCGCTGACTAACAGTGCAGTGGTACAAGCTGTTCAAGGACAAACATGTAAGCTGTAGGAGGCATGTTAAATAATTATCGAACAAATCAGATGACGAGGAAAATAAGTGGTTCGGGTAGAATGAGGATCGCCAGCATGGAGAGAAGTAACCAGTAAAGATAGTTAGCAGCAACCTTATTTCTTTACTTTTTAAACTTCTTTTCCAAGAATCATTCGTGTTCGTGTGCTCTTCTGTTTGCCTTTTTAAGGTAAGAAAAGAGCGGCTCTGTGCGGTTTATTTTTCAAGCAGCTTCCGCTTTTTCGGCCTGCAGTGCTTCGTTAAGAAGAAACAATCCGCATCCAACGCATGCACACGTATCGAGTGGCACAGGCTCAGTCTAGCACCGAATGGCACTCCTTTCAAGTTTTCTACGTCGTGGTAAGCCGGCAGTCTGGCCATTCAGTCATGAAATGCATAGAGGCTGCCAAAAATACCTTTTTTTAACCTCATGTGGTAACCTTAATTTGTAACCAGTCTATGCAGCGTTGATTATATTTGCAGCTTTTCACTTATCCAGGCCAACATTAGATATTGATGCTTGCGATAGAGTGTACATTTCTGATGGCGTCACAGACGGCCTCTACCCAGAGTGCAGCGACATTGCTGGTAAACGCAGGCACAGGTTACAGAAAAAAGCGAAAGTAACGTTCGAGCCACTCTGCTGTGTTTGCGTTCCTGACTTAGACATTCACTTGCTAGCCACACCACAGGTGTAACAGGGTGGCCAAAAATTTGTGGAACACTTACGCTGTGCGTAACACGTGTGGGAACGGCAATTGTGGCGACGGTGATCGACGCGTATTTGTCGCAGTAAAGGGACCGTGAAACGACAGTGGGCCGATGGGGAGGTACGCCAATGCTTCTCCTATGAGCGCGCAACGCAGTCGACCGATAAAGACGTCCGATCAACAGTGTATAATATTTGTGCCGAACAACTGCTATGGAAGCAAACGAAGCGGCACTGATGTACTTGCGTGTGGGAACGTGCGTCTGTTCGTTGTGGAAATGAGGCAGTAGTAGTACCTGATCTTTCCTGAAACTGCACAGGGACTATGACAACACAGAGGTGCAGTAGTGGATACTTCTGATCATTAATCGCTTTTTTTCATCGCACAATGACATACGTTTCCGTACTTTTCTATTTTGCATTTTTCTTTAAACCACTTTACATATTTTAAGGAGGCTGAGAGCGAATACACTGGTTTTCGTTTTTTTTTCTTTCTCTTTTGACAAGTTCGCTTAGTTACTGCTCTTTCGTTCGTGGTCATAACGTACTATTCAGATTTTTCTCACCATATCCAGGTCTAACTTATAACGAATAACGTAGATAGAAGCCACCACACGAAATCACCCGTCAGACCCCCGCAGACAATGTCACGTTTGCTCAAACCTGCCATAAGAATTGGCAAAACACAACTCAAAACTAACAGCACGGAATTCTATCGTATAAATGAGTTTTGAAGATTGGTGACACCCTCTCCCGAAGAGTACTTTTGCAATAAACTTCAGTTCAATGTTACGGCTCCTGTTGGGTCTTCTTCTGTATACATATTCCATTCCTATGTTGCCCTGACAAATTAATCAGGTCAGCATGTGGCACCATCTATCACGCACGTCTATGCTAGAAGGCTTTATAATGGCCGATTGTCAATGCTGTGCGCCCTTTCTTTTACATTAAAGTTGAGATGCGATGTTCAGCCAGTAAAACTTTAAATATCCGCGTAAATTTCTAAGTCGAATAAACACTATATTTAGAATCAAGGCTTCACTGCCATGAAGGGTAAACATAACATACGCCCGTATGAAATATAACACAAAAAATTAATATAAAATGTATTGCTCATTCACCAAATAGCAGTGCCGTTACAAACAATATTTAGTAGCAAAGCGTTGATTTGATTACATCATTCAGTGCGGCCAAATTCAAATTCTCCTTACATTCAAGGGGCGTGTATAGTCCCAACTAGTACACAAACGAAGCTGAATACTGTCTGGACGATACATGCAAAACCTTCTCTCCGACGCCTGGCTGGTAAATACAGCGTACAACGTACTCACAAAAGATATCCTGGTTTTAAAGCAACGACAATAGAACAAAATATTTTTATGCAGTATTCCCTAAGCCAGCTCTTCCTTTCTTCATCACGACTACAAGTGCTTTTTCGGAATATCAACAGGAGAATTGTAAATTTTCTTGTATGCACGCTAGCCCATTTTTCAATATTTTGTACCCCACTCGTGTGCGGGGAAAATATCAACAGCTTAAGTACGTCACTTTTCCTCCCATACCTGAAATTCCGGCCTGTCTAATCTTATAGTCAACGAAACGCTTAACCATACTAGCTTTTAGCGGAAAATGTGTCGACCCTCAGTGAATCCAGTCCTTGCAAAATTGCAACGCAACAAAAACTTTACGACCTGTTCTCACCGCCTTCAGGGGATACGTGTCGAGTCGTTTTGCAAAATGGCTTGGCATTTCCTCGCACGATATAAACACTGTGTACGGCCTAACCTTGGGCCGAAATGTTCGCTCATGCCATCAGGCCTTGCCGTAAAGAAAGTGTCAGTGCGATAATGAAATTAATCTTTCTCGCCAACCTATGAATGTTTTGCTTTCTGCTTTTCTTTTTTTTCCTGGCACGCTACTTCAAAGCGTGCTTTTAGGCAAAATAGCTCAGCTCTTTTAGGACATGCGCGTATAGCTGCATCTTCCTTTTGATCACAAGACAACGTATACATGTTTACTAGGACCATACCGTCCTCGCGTAAGAGGTAATGAAAAAATAACTGCATTCCAAGTGTTTACGGCTCCCTTGGCGCTCGTGATAAGGAATAAAATACCCTTACCTCCGGTCTCTGGCCCCACGTGCTTCGTTTACGAGGTGATGCCTGTCGTCCTTCGTACCGTGCTAACGTTAATGTATACGTGCCAAGTGGGTAGGAATGTTCCGTTAGACGTCAGGCGCTGTGTACGTCAAAATTAGTCTTGAGTGCACAGTGGAGAGAGAGTACAAACGTTGCAGATGCATTTTCGGTGAGTTACTAATAAGGTACTTTGGCTGGCTCGACAACTCCGTGTGTTGAGAATTACTGGCATGCGCAAATAAGCAAAGGCCTGTCCAAGATATTGCAGGACTTGTGGCAGGAAGCTACGCTTGTCCGTATCATATAGAGACTGCCTTAATATGGCTCCTTTTTCTTCTGTTTCTTTTAGCAACGCTTCTTGGAGTTTTATTTTCTATTATTTTTACATTTCATGTAGCATCACATTTACTGAATTGCTCCTCTAGGCACTCTCAAGTTTTAGGAGCGACTTGATGCAATTATTTTTTTTATTTTTCTCTCGCTTTTGTCAGCTCGTAACATTGGTCTCCAAGCTACTGTTGAAGTTATCTGGTTTAAGACCCGAATGTTTTCCTCAGACTAATCATGGGTCGGAGCCTCACAACAGGAATAAATGAAAATCAGACTCCACGTGAATTCGCCAAACCCACTTTTCAATTGTACCTGGCTTGCTCATAAAACGCGTTCTGGCTTTCTTGCTATGGCATCATGGCCAGCAAGAGTCGAGTTTAATTCATTCGCGTTTTCACTGAACCTGAGACATAATCGTCAATCGTTTTTCTGGCATGTAAGGTAGGCATGCAATCTTTATTACCCTCTAAGTTAGCTGAAACATTGATGCTTAAGGCAGGAAAGTAAGCTGTGTGAAGGGCGAACTCAATTCGCAACAGGAGGTCATCACTGCTTAATGAAGGGCGTGCAATTCGTTTATAAATTATTAAACATGCATAGCCGTTACTGAATTTGCTGCGCCGGTGACCGTTTTTTCCCACGCGGCCGCACATAGCATGTTTCGTCAGTTACAAAGAAAATGAGTTTCTTGATGCTTAGAAGCATTGGAAGAACTAGCTGTTCGGCAGGATTCTTCATAATTGTAAATCAGACAGAAGAGCGGTACATATACAACCACAACAAGAAAAACATAGAAGTTCATATAAAAACAATGAGTGTGGATATTGAAGTCAATACAAAATTCACAGGCTTTTCGCGTTATAATGCTTTTATGACAAGTGAGTATTTTTTGCCTTAACAGTGCCACAATTGATGTGTTTGGTCTGCACAGAAAGGAGACAAAAACCATTATCCCAAGCATTTCATATCACAGAAGCCCTACACCAGTGTAGGTCATAACTTGAAGTCGTTTAAAAACATACAAACATGTGGGTAACAGGTGGAAGTGTGGCTCGAACCAGAAATTTTTCAATGCGGGCAGTGTCTCTTAAAAGTCCTTTTGCATTTTGAAGAAAAGAAGCGGTGAATTCAATTTTAAAAATCTCGCTGCAGAGTACGCATGCCATGTAGCTAGTACTGTGGAGGCTGCCGTGGCATGTCTCGGCACTGCGAACTCACGGTCCACGCCTGACGTACTAATTTTCTGGCTGATTTTCTGTGCTGCCTCCATATAACAGCATCTAATCTGTGTATTTAAACAATCCAAATTTCCAACCGAGCTTCAAAGAATGGGGTAGTGATGGGAAGCTGTTTAACTCCAAGATACAGTGGTTCATGTTTTTGCAGTGTCTAAGCTTAAAATCAGAGCGAAACACGTGGGGCCAGAAGAGGCGAGCAAAACAAAAAAAATCAAACTGAAGCTCCCAGATGAGCAAGCGTCGGCCTCTATAGTTCCTTTATTCGCTGCGCAGCTCGGTCCGTAGCCTGGCACATATTCCTATGGCGCCAATTTCTGAATGATTCCTTTCTGTACAACCTATTTTCTAATGTGCATATCAAAAATAATCCTTCACAAAGTGGTTGCCTCCACTTAATTCCAGGCTTGTGCCCTTTCCAGAAACGTCTTTACACCAGATGGAAGGTTTGCGCTCGTAATCCTTTTAATTCGTCGACCACTCCACTGAAAGTGACGTCCAGGAGAATTTTCATATGTGGTCGTAGCGATGAGGTTGAGATTTAGGTCAAAGCTGAGGCCAACCATAACCGCAGCGCCGATTGCGATGCTGCTACAGGCAGACTCCCATTCTCATCAGGCTCGCACCCCTGCGGATAATTAGACGGCCTTCTCTCGAACAACTCTGCAATGCAGAGAAGCCAGCTTCTGGTTTCAGAGCATTTTAGTGGAGGCGCGTACAGCTTACTTTTAGATGAATCGCCAAGCTATTAAAAACCTTTCACTGCTCCTGATCAGTTTGCAGCTGTGAACGAATTTACTTTGTGAACATTGTTTTGCGCTACAGATAACAGATGAGTCCAACAGAAGAGGGCTCCCCGCTCCACATTTAGATACCGCTGGTAGCACTACAGTCGGATACAACTAAAGAACGAAGTGTCAAAGGCCCCTCAAAGGAAGGCCTCCAGGTAATGGCATCGACCGGTTGTCCTGGCGTCCCGGCTACTCCGTTAATCTGTGGTTAATCCCCGACCATCTGCCTACCATCCCCTACCTTGTGATGTCACCACGTTATTTTGACGCCATTGGCCGGAGAGCCTGTTTTCGGGGGCATTTGCTGCTTCGTTCTTGCGTTGTGTACGTGTAAAGGTTGCATAAGGTGAGTATGCTTCAGCACGATTCACAAATCACTGAACGAGCGCTTCAAAAATATTTGTTCTAGCAGGAGAGTTGCATAGATCAAAATGCTCTACTTCGTCGTGTCCAGAATTTCGTTGCCAGTGCAACCTACTCAAAATTGCGTTTTGCTGTGCAGGTCGGAAACCAAGTGACAACGCTTCAGCATGTTCATTAAGTGGTAAGAAAATACTTTCTCGTTTTACTTTCCGAAAATAATTGCCGTTCGTAACCAAACAAAATGAAAGTTTAGGAGGTTGGTGGCTTTTCCTGAAATAAGTCGGAAGTTACATGGCACGTGGAACATGCACCATAAATCCTAACAAATTATGGGAAAATTCCACTCCTCCGGAATCAACTTTACGCTCACAAAAAAGATTCCCACTTAAAGCTTCCAGGTATTCCTAAGCTTCTTCAACAAACTTTGATACAGCAAGAGAAGAGATCCAGCGAATTAAAATGACAATGCAAGCGCTAACATGCAACAGTAGGGTTTTTTTCTGGAAACATGTGCATATGTATTCATTTCACTCTAAGACATCAACCAATTGGTGGCCTGCAATATTTATAAATAAGATTTACAGAAAAAAAAAGATTGCTCATGATTATCACTAATGATGTGTCTTCTTACACGAGTCCATCGCCATCTTGTTCAGTTATAGTTTCTTGAAAATATTTTACTAATAATCCCGTCAATAAACATTACTGACTATTAAGCAAAGCATTTTCTTCTCTCCAAGCTCTCGTGCAAATAACACTGCGTCAATAGCAACCGTAAACAGAAGTCTGCATTGGTTGAGTAAGATACGGTCCAGTTCCCAACTGCTAGCGAAGAAAATAACTTGAACAAATGCAGGCCACCTTCGCCTTTCTTTGTGATTTTTGGTCAGTTACTTGCAAGTATTGAGCCCGTTTCAAAAGTTCCTCGCTGTCTGCTTCTCCCTGTTTGCACTTGGCGCACCACTGACGCTGCCAGACACCACTCTTGAAATATAGGAGCCCACGCATGCACCGTCACCTATCAAGCGTGGGTGCCGCTAACATTGCGGCAATAATGTCACCACAGCCCCTAAAAGTCAACAGTTGCAACTTTGAAGAAACATAAGCCAACAGTGCTGGCGAAATAAAGCAAAACAGTCTTTCGTACATTTATTACCGGCCTGAAAGCGTTCTCAAACCCCTCCATACACGAAGCAGCCGCGGCTAATAGTTTCCCTCCTTGTATACCCTCGGCGAGGAAATCTACAGCGCCGTTTCATCTTCTTCCCTCGTTTCAAGAGAACTGTAAACACCGCTGTTCTGTGTAAACCTCCAACCACTGTCTACATGGGCGCTATTAAAAGCGATACCTTTTTCTTGGAAGTCCTCGGCGCAACTTTGTTTCTTTCTGCCTCCTTTTCTTCATTTTTCATCTCTCATCAATTTTCAGTAGCCGGTACTTTGCTTCCAGTAAGCACGTGTCAGCATTATATGGCTCAAAGGTCTCATTGAAGCGCTTTCGCAAGCGAGTCTAATCTCGGCCTGCCCGATTCGCATATTTCGCAGAGATGGGCATATATATTATGTCGCTGTGAATCTGCAGGGCTTGAGGAACGCTCGAACCAATGGGCCGGCGTGATGCCGCAAACAGTTTGAGCCTTTCGACTGGATTAGAGGCGGGCATTGTTTTTGTTTGTTGTTTTTTTTTTCTTTTTATAAAATATGCAGCGCCAGCTCCGACAGTGCTTAGCGCGGGGAGCATGGCGACGCTCGTCAACGGAGCAGTCACTTGCTTCGCGAAGAATTCTCCCCATTTACTCACCGTGCGTCGCTTTAACGACAAACGAATGGAGCGCAAGCATTTCGCTTTCTCAAAATTTGTCTCTGCCAGAAATCCTGTGGTATGAAGTGGTGTCTTAAAATTTGTAGCTCAATTTCTTGAGGCGCAAAGTTTAGTAAGAATGTCAGGTCTAATAACCCAACCGACGGAGAAATTCGGTGTCACATCGTTAAGAATTTTCGGCAATCAAATGACCACAAGTAAACAACTATCACAAAGCAAGCTGCTTTTCGTCGAAAACATTTCGGCCGTTCCTACCCTGGAAGGAAAACTCCTTAGGTATCGAAAGAATATACTATCTGTTCCTTCGTGTTATTGGTGACACGCCGCGGTGGCTTAGACACCATGGCGTTGAGCTGCTAATTCCAAGGTCGCAGATCAAATCCCGGCCGCGGTGATGTCATTTCGATAGAGACAGAATGTAAAAGCAGGCGTGTGCTGTGCGATGTTGGTGCGCGTTAAATAAACCCAGGAACTGGAAATTAATCCAGATCCCACACTGATGGCGTCTCCCATTAACCCGTCTGCAGCTCCGGAACGAATGCATATAAAGTGATACCATGTATTTTCGCGGTTTCTTGGTTGCAAAAAGTGAGTGCAACCATGTCGTATGGCTTTGGGAGTTCTCGTGATCAAATAAATATAAAACTCGTAGTCCTGCAGCACTGGGAACCGCTGCGCCCTTAAAAACTACGAGTTATGTGTTACTGTGCACTAATACTCTAATTATGGCCACTATAACAGTGAGGCGGTTCCTGGAAAGCATTGCAGCGTTTAAGAGCTTGTGGTTCAGCCGTTAGAAGGCATTCAAAGGATCTATGTGCGGATGTCTTGACTATTAGCTTTAACGAGATTTAAGTAGTTTTCTTTGCTTTTCTTTCTGGTGACCGGTAACATTACAAGCGGTACCCTGCTGCGCCTGAACTATAACTGGCATCGTATTGCCAGAATTTCTTGCCTGAACTTTCAGAAAAAAAGTTTGAGCCTGAGCTAAGCATAGACATTGGGACATGGAGCTCTTGAAGCTAAAAAAAACGTTTATAGAAATCGAAGCAAACATAGACTCAGCCATAGCAGCAGCTCTCTTGGGGGTCATACATGCTTTTTTTATTGGGTTGAAACAGCGCAGCGGGTCACGGACAAAGTAAAGACGTAACACAGCGCCTTCTCTTTTCTATGGGTTAGTACCGTCGCGCGGTTTCAACATCATGTCTGACCAACTCAGATTTCAGTTCGCTTTGCTCACCTTTTTTATGTTCCGTCCCCAGAGGCATATGCGCACACAGTTACCCAGTCGACCTTCGCAACATACGGTTTACGAAATGCAGCTATTTTGCCGCAGCATAGCACGCATATGCTCTTTGACACTGTGTTCTTTGTGAGCGTGCCACGCGTGGAGTTCGAGTGCGGGAAGCAGCTTGCAAACCTTTTTATGTTCCGCCCACAAGGGTAGTATGAGCACATGGCAGCCCTGTGGACCTTCGCATATTTCCACACGCTAGCATATAACGGTGTTCCAGAGAAGAGGCATCTGGTCTCCGCCTGCGCGGAAAGGGCGATAAAATATTTAATTTTGGAAGCCCTCTGGAGCGCCCGTAAGTGAGCTGAACGGTCACGACTGCGCGTCCACCTAATAAAACGCCTGAGCGGACTTCGAAGAAGGAGCGTGAGCAAGTGGCACGTGTTCTTCACGCCCGACGCCGCCAGCATCACACGGGGCCAAGAGTCTCAAGAGCTTCAAGCGCGAAAGGGAGTGTCAAGAGTCGTAAAGCTGGCCTGCAGTCGGTTCGTAAATTTTATTACTTTGAATCCGAACCTCACTGCTGGCGGGCTGTGGCACAGACGGCAGCGTCGCTGGCCAGGGCCAGTCAATATTGTCCCCCCCCCCCCCCTTGCCCCGGCTTGGCTTACGGGTCCTATCCTTACGCGCAATCATGTAGGTCCTACGCTTTGACGGGAAAGAGGCGAACGGTGGCGGCGCGTCCACATTTCGCGGGTAATATCCTCTTCATTTGGTCACGTGGTTGTCTGTTTGTTGTATAAAGTCATCAAGAACCACATTTGCGTCCAGCTTTCCTTCGGAAATCGCCCAGCGAAGTACCGGCTCTGGCACTGAGGCAAGCAGAAAGTTCTGCGTCTTCTCGGTGTACATGTACAACCTTGCCCAGGATTGAATTGAGGCTCCGTTTTGTTCATCGTTGTCCTCTCAGTCCTCAGCTTGCGGGACATGAAGGTAGATGAAGAAGGGCGTAAAACACAGATCGTCATAGTTGGGGACAAGCAAGTCCTCATTTACCCGAAATATGTGCGACCTTTTGAGATCTGTCGAGAACAGCGGCCGTTTTAGTGCGAGAGCACTAATCCGGACATTCACAGCCTAGGCGAATTGTCTCTTGCTGATGTTCGTGCAGCTGCAAGATCGGAAATAAAAACAAAGAAAAGAGAATAAGATCAACATGCACGACTGGAAGCCTAACCCGCGGCGACGCAAACAGATCAGCTCCAAAGGCCGCTGCGAGAGGGTACTAGGCTATTGCCGCAGTTTTTTTTTCTTTGTTGCATGAAAAAAACGCCAAAAGGAAAGCCTGAAAATATTCGTTCCATAAAACACCACGCTGCGCAATAAGAGCCCACCTTATCACCGCACGTGCCCACCTTCCCAAACATTAACATTCTGGGAGGAACGCATATGAATCTAGAGAGCGGAGCCAGCTAGGCAGCTCTTCAGGGGCAGCATACACTCCCCGCACCAAAGCGCACTGCTCGCGAAACAATTATTTCCATGACCGTGGTGATTCGGCATGGCGGTCTATCATACGGCTCTTCCAGGGGATAAATATTCCCATCAACAAGAACATATTACATGGCACAACAGTTTTCCTCGACCGGCAGAAAACGAATACTGCAGGGTGTGATTGCAATGTCCTTCTTTACCGTTCGCTGTAATATGCCCCAAATGAACATAAAATTAATGCCCAGAATGAAACAATGGTCAATAGTCTCTGGCGTATTGCGCACGTGGAAATTCGCCATCCATGGCACACACATCTGGCTAGCATAAAGTCATGCCTTCACAGGCAGCGTCGACGTGTGCAATTCAAAGAACAACGTTTTTGTAGCCGATTATATGCACATTCGCTTCATCATTACCATCACCAGCCGAACTACGCCCACTGCAAGACAAAGTCCTCTAGTTAAAGCCGAAAGTTGGGCCAAAAGTTGGGCTGAAAGTGCACTCAAATTTCCTCAATTAACCCTGTCCTTTGCCAGCTGCGGCCATCGTATCCCCGCAAACTTATTAATCTCGTCCGCCCTCCTAACTTTTTCCCGCCCCCTGCTACGCTTGCCTTTACTTGGAATCCACTCCGTTACCCATAAGAACCAGTGGTTATCTTGCCTTCACATTACATGCCCTGCCCAAGCCCATTTCGTCCTCTTTATTTCGACTCAGGTTTGTTCCCTCACCCACTCTGCCTGCCTCCTGTCTGTTAACGTTACACCTGTCATTTTCTTTTTCATAGCTCGCTGCGTTGTCCTTAACTTGAGCTGAACCTTTTTCGTTAGCCTCCATGTTTCTGCCCCGTAGATGAGTAGCGGTAAAATACAGCTGCTGTATACTTTTCTCTTAAGGGATATTGGTAAGTGCAATTTATGATCTGAGAGAACATGCCATATGCGCGCCACCTCATTCTTATTCTTCAAGTTATAATCTTACAGCTATCATTACGGAGTACGCAGTAGAAGTAGGTGGTGGAATGGTTCAACAGGATACCGGCAAGCCATCTTAGGAAACAAAACATCTGATTAGGAAACGCCAAAAAAACACATTCGCTTAACATGTTTTAAAACACTGGTGTCCAGAAATTTCAGTAAAGGTTGCCTATACAATGGAACGAGAAACAAATGCTCAGTAAGTACCTGAGTCATCGGCATTCTGGGCAGGCTGTACAGATAGTCTAAAGAAAAGAGCATAGTGAATAAATTAAATTGTCAGCAACTTCCTTGAAAAATCCCCATTAAGGCCCCTCGCGAGTCCGCCAAGTAGGTGCGAATAGGAAAGGCAAATGAGCAATAAGGCGCCTAATAAGCACAACTACTAAAAAGGAGTGGTTTCCCGATTTGGAAAAGAAAACAACGCGAAACAAGCTGTTGCACGAATAAATTAACAAGGCCTAATCCACTAGACTTTAGAGAAAGATACAAGTTGTCACGACGCATAGACTATCGCCGCAGCCAAACACGCCTCGTGTTAAACCACAGAACACTCTTGCGTTGTGCATTTCAGAGCATCGTCTACATCAACTTCCATCTGCGGGCCCACTGCCCACTCATCGTCTCTTCTACGTAGCATAAATCCATACTTTCTCACTGATTCGAAATTAGTAAACATTCTTTGTAATTTTTGGTCCGCATGTCCTTGTCGTAGACGCTTTGGTGAGTTTTAGGGTCGGCATGTCATCAATGGGGATTACATTGATGCTGTCCGCTCTGCCTTTGGCATCAGAAAAAATTCGCGGCCATTGCCTATGCAGCCAGCATTCATCCGACAGGGCAGGCGCAAGTTTGTGTTCTAAGAAATTGTTCACAAACAGTCGAAATGACTCTGACGAGGGTTTCAGAAAGTTACATCAACAAGGCCAGGTTCATTTTGCCGCTCGCTCTTTTTAAGATCGAACGTAGGTTTGGCAAGGTTCGGCCAGGCTTGGCGGTCCAGTGCTTGTCCTTCTGGCCCTTATATACTGACTTTTTTTATTGGACACAAGGCCTGCGCAAGACTTGCGCACAGAGCATAAAAGAATTTAAGTATTAAGTTCCTCCACGCTCTCTCAACAGATATGTAGGAGGCTAAAAAGAGAAGTCGTATTTCTTCTAGCCGACAGACTGCATGAAACCGCGCAGCTTAATATTGATTTTGTTCCTGCTCTATTTTTCTTAAGGTGAGTTTTTCAGCCTGGTAATGACAATCGCTAGTGGCGACACACCCAGCAGCAACAGAATCTCGGCGAGTTATGTTGTTTAGCGTCCTTCTGTCAAGCTAATTTCAAGTTGACCACGGGTAACCAAGGGTTTTACGATGAAAACAGACGTTTGTGTCTCGCACGTGATTATATTTTAGATAAAGTCTGGAGGGTAGAAGTTTAGGCCAGTTGACCACACATGTTGATACGAGGGAAGCTCGACTTTGGACAAGATGTAAGAAAGGATGCACGCCGGACGATGTCAAGTGCCGATGACTAGGCACGGATAAGAAAACTATACTTCTGTGTTGATTCCTACACTGACTCGAAAAACCTTCAAGTTATTACACTGAGTGAAAAGGCGAAATCAACTGCCCTATTTGCATGGTGATCTGTCGAATGTCTGGGTACAAGATACTTAACCATGTTTCAAAACACTGTCCATTTAATTTTATTTTTTACGTTTACGCTTTTACGTTTTAAAGTTCGTTGATACTTCTCTTACAAGACCTTACAAACAAAGGGCTTGTCCGTGACTGGTCTTGCCACCGGTGGCTTGCAGTTGTCAAATCAGAATGCTGACACTGGCGTTTCCTAGAGCTATGCCTCCACGTTAACATCTTTGAAATGTTGCCATGCTCCTATTGTGAACATCAGTGCTACTCTTATATTATGATGTAAGCCTGCAGTGTGAGTTGCACTGAATAGGTTTTTTTATTCCTGGCTTTAGGTGACTGTCACGTCTAAGGTCACAGTATAACAGCATCCAATAATTGCGATAACTGCCTCAAAGCACGTTAAAGATGTCCAGGTAGTCTAAATTATTCTAGTGACCTCAACTACGGCACCTCGTCCACGCTTTCTTCTTTCACAGCCTCCTTCATTCCTTTCCTCACGGCGCGGTTCAGGCGTCCACCCAGAGCTGGGGCAGGTGCTACGCTACTTTTTTCTTCAAAACCGAATTCATTATTCTTCTCTGCACGAACCTAGCAGCGATGGCGTCATCAACAACTGCGGTCCATGCGTTATAGAGCATGGGTTTCTTGACGCCATGCCGATAGGCAAACAAAACCACTTCTACAACAGTTCCAGTCATCTTGTAATGAAGTGGCGTTCATGACTTAATGACAGTGATGGATGTCATGGTATTCACGTCATGTTGCAGCGCCTCCTTCGGAATTATTTTCGAGTACGTTCGCTTGGGGTGGGGGCGTAAATTTCTCGCTATTACTTTCCGAGTAAGAGAGGCACTAAGGCACGCAGCCTTAAGCGCTGCCTACACTGTTTTCTTCTTTTTTCGCATCTAATGAGACTTCCTGGCCAGATAATACATTTTCTTGTAAATGCGACTATACGAGGCTGGCAGTTACTGAGAGAATCTGCCCAATAGAGAGGTCTATCTTTGCTCTAATTTACTGACAATGTCAGCTCTCAATAATAAGCTTTTCAAAGAAACTTTTTCTGCTCAAATAGGTCTCCGGTTTCACAGGGAAAGTCTGTGCAGTGTAAATTTTATTGGTTTCGTTTTTGTTGTTCCTAGCCCGAGAGAAAGCACTTAAATATCAACCTTGAAATCAAGAACGTGTGTCAGAAAAATATTTATGGCTAATTTCTTGCATTGTATCTTAGCGGCAGAAAGAATTAGTGGCAAGCTGTTGACGTGAACCTTTTTGCCTATTGCTGGCTGCCTAGACGTTCTCTGTACCAATGCTGGTGCATACACTTGAAACATTCGTCGTATATTGTCAGTATACACGCATCACTTTTCGCTTCGTTTAGCACCTGCTTTTCGCAGATTACGCCTCTGCCTTGTAGTTGTGCAACCCAGGTCAGGTGCCTTACCGTAACGTATAAAGATAACACTTAAGCGCTAGTTTGCCGGAAGCCGCAGTTAAATTAGAGTGCCCCTCCTATATCATGTGTCGTCCCCATTTCCTTCCGAGGGTTCCAGATGCTGCTCACAGAGCAATGCTGTCAATTGGAGGTCGCTGAGAAGAGGGCTGTTTTCCGACCTTTCACCAGAAGGTCACAGCCTCGACTATGTGGAGCACTCGAAGCTTGCGTCCCCTGTCTGCAGTGCCCAAAAAGGCTACAGCATTCAGAGCAGCCAGGGTCGTGCGAACGAATTAACGACCATCTAAATATTCTTCGCATTCAGATCAAGCAAAGCATGCGCTTGCCGGCGCAGACCCCGTTACGATCAAGCCCGTAATATACATTCCCACCATCTTGCGGTATATAAAGACAACTATCTGCTTAAATACAGCTGAGTTACGACCAAGGTTTCGATGATGAAAACAAAAAAATGACAGGTGATTTAGCGGGGTTGGATCAAATTGTAATTAGATGCGCTAGGTGTTTTTTGCCTGTGTTCGCCTGCTGTTTGCTTGGTTGTGCTGTGTTGTTAACCGGTTTGACTGATGTCTTCTGGTGTTGCTGGTGTTTACTTATGTCGGTGGAGTTGGTGGTGTTGCTGGTGTCACCTGGTTGGCCTGTTCTACTGGTTTTAACTGGTTTGACTGGGTTTAGTTGGTTCCAGCAGCGTACACACCTTCGGAGGAGCGTCTTCGTCTCGGCCGTCGTCTTCTACTTGGTCCTGTTGGTTGGGCGTTTGATTATTACCGGCACCTTCGTTGGCTTACATAATGGCCTCACACGTAGACCACATCTCTTCCACGTTCACGCCTTGGTTGTACTTCTTCTTGACCTCCATGGCATTGGCGATGTTTTCGTCAAAGATGGTTTCAAATCTATTCTCGTCCAGCATATCGAAGGTTTCACTTCTTCGTCACACAGAGGGACCGCACAGACAACACCTCGATTGCTAAGTAGAAGCTCAAGTGCTTGCGCACTAAAGCGCAGTTCAGTTTATGAATGTCGTTTTGCCCACTTCTAGAGAAGAACCTTCCTTTAAAAGAGCGAGTGTAATCAGTACCAGCCCTGCCTTTACCATCTTGAAACTCGGAGACGTGACGGATCCTGCAGAGTGTGTCTTGTGCTTCCAGACACTGCCAAGTTAACTTGTGCCTAGGCGAAGAGGTGTCATCCGACTGGCTTCGATCCAGTACATCCATCAAATATCGGAGCTGTTGAGAGACACGAGGACTGGCAGCGTTAAATTTGGGATCTCTGACAGCCAGGCAATGTTAAATTTAGGATCTCTCACAGCCAATGTCGGAATTCAAGCCTGGCAGCGAAAGACTGCTTGGTACTCCAAGCGAATAAACCAATGCATTTTCATCCGCGTCTCGAAACTCTTGGCCCTCGCAGCAGGGCAAAGAGGTCGCTAATCTCTTTAATATCTTCTGCGCGACAGCTGGTGAGCCAAAAAGAACGCTCTTCTGATTGTCGTTTGCAGCATTTTTGCGATTATTCTGAGCATTCACGGTGCCTCTTAAAAGCTTCGCCAGGTACTATGTATTCCTATAGTAACACTGAGTGCAGATTGAAGGTTGAAAGTGCCGTAGTTTACCGCCTTGTAATCATGAAGAGACCGCTCTCATAAAAAATGGTGCTTTCATTAACTAGAAGAGAAAAATCGAAGTGTCGCCAGAAGCGGCCGATTTCCCAAGTAAATTGCGTGCGTGCGTCGCTACCGATTTTAGTCGAGGATTTTAACAGCTAGTCTACACCGCCAACCTCTTCAAAACGGTGGCAACAAGTAGTTCTCGGTGTAGGCGTCGCAAATTTGTATGGAATAGCTGAAATTTTTTTACATTCAATTTTCTCAACCGTGAGTGCGTCTTCTTCTGCCGCATCAACTTCATTGTAACCGAAGAGAACCATCGAGTAAATTTTTTGCTGCGAGCATTAATTCGATCGAATTTTCCTCACTGTCCCTTTATTGCGCCTATTCCTAGCGTCTTCTTCTCCTGCCAAGCGCGCTTCACTGCACGCTTGTATGAATCGAGGCAAAGTGAACAATCAAACGCGCCCAAGCTGCTGAACGCTAAGTAGGCAACCTTACACGGGCGTTGCAAAACGGTTTTGCTTTCGAATAACACGTGAAAACGTCATACACGTTGTTGGGCTAGTTGGTGCATCGTATTCAGAAAAAAATAAGCAAGCCAAAAGACGCGCACAGAAAAACTGAGAAGCCTATTTCCTATTTTCATCCCAGTATTCCTGTGTGCGTCTTTCGGGTGGTTTATTTTTTCTGAATAAAACCCGATTGTTAAGAGGATATCCCCTAGCATGTTTGACCTCCGTGTGGAGTGGGGACGAATGATCTGGCGGCGAGGTGTAGTGTTCAAGTTTCCTGGACAAGGGCACTGGCATTGTGAGGCTGACCTTCGTAACGTGCCACTTATTACAGCGCACTTTCAAAATGAAATAGAATATGCCGGGTGCTACCGATGTCTTGCTGAAATAGAGCGGCCGTTTATAAAATCAAATACATGGTGGTCTTTTCTTACCGTTCCAGCAGCACACTGCAGGTATGGGTGAGAATAGCATTATAATTAAAAAGCGTTTTACTTTCATTTTATGAACCCATCAGTTGCCTTTTTCAAGCGCGCGTAATTGGTTGTCCTCATTTGCTTTTAAAAACCTATAAATATTATTATTCTACAATTAATACAATGATTCACTGACAGGTCCTATACCTAACACCCTGTAACGGTTGTAGTTGCCCAGTAAACTCTCCCGGTGCCTACCAGTCGAAACTGTTGTCTTATTCTTTTTATTTGCATATCCAACATGAAGCATGCGCAGCGCTCGGAATAATGATTAGTGTGTTCGCCTGGACTCTGAAAATGTATTGCACGGGTAAGTTCTTCGCATGCAACCGACGCACCTTGCAAGCAGAAAAGCTCAATATAGATTTCTTATGATTTCCCAGAGGAAGTATCAGTTACTTTTATGCGTATTACTACCATTTTATTTTTGGTGCAGGCATAGTTCGCCGCGTGCTAGCATACACGTTTCAGTCCCTACTGGCTGCTAATCAGATTATTTGATATGGGTAAATTTTCAATTTATTCGCACATAGCAAGACAGTACACCCCTACAATACTGTCTACAGATGCTGAGGTATAATCTTCCCTCTCTTCTCAATGATATTACAGATGCTCATGTGATTGTTTCTCCTTCTACTCAATCTATTATGCGTAAATATCTTGTTCATTATTAGTGGTTACCTTTGTATAAGGTGCTTTCAACAGGATTATTCTATTGTTATCCTAGGAAAGTTCTATTCTATTCTATTCCATAGTTTCATTTTGCCTATTAACCACATAGAGCATCTTGAAATTGTCACATTCCTTTATTTATATATTTTGGTATTCTGTTTTGTTACAAGTTGGTGAAATGTTTAAGGAAATTTCCCAAGGTGGAGTAGGTTTGTAATCAGGGAGTAAATACAGATTGGCATTCACCCAAGTGCAGCATACGGCTGCGCTTTGCCGCAAGGTTGACAAGCCTTGCGGCTTGGTTTATTTGTGCTCATTTAACTTAGATACTTTGTTCAGTTTAAAGTACGAAACGTAGTATTCCCACATTGTGTATAATACCGTATCACTTGCTTTCTATGTTCGATACTTTTATATTCAGTTGGAGGGCTGCAGTTCTTTACAAGGCTCGAGAGCGCGTCAACCTTCCGGAAGCTCTTTTTTTCAGAATGTCTCACTCGCTGAAGATCAAATAAGCAAACCTCGGCTTCAACTGACACTGAACTCCCGGAAACATTAATAGAGGGCTTAACAAGCCATGCAAAGAAAAAGTGGGGGAGGTATTATAAAAAATTTTGCGATGCACGTCAGCATGCATTCTTACAAGGTTTCCATGTTCCATCCAGTTTCAAACGGTTTAGAAACTCCTTCAAACCTCTACAGTACATTAGAAAACAACTCCTCATGCAAGCACGTGCAGCACATTTCTATTCGTAGCAGCAACAAGCAGTTAAAATTAAGTTCCCAAACAAATGCGGATCAACGAAACAACGAAGTCATGTTTTCTTCGTAAACTTAAAGCTAGG